>JABEZY010270394.1:0-14754 GCA_013467495.1 Gossypium gossypioides | reverse complement strand
AAATACCATACCATTGTGCTTCAAATGGGTTTCAAAACCCTAACATTTGGATTCATCGTCAGTTGAGTGAGTGATAGTAGAGAATAAGAATTCCTTTTTTTTAAATAATTCATTTATAATATGTTTAAAAACAATTTTATGAAATGATAAAAATAAAAACATATGGCATGATTTAATTAAACGACAGTTAAATTTTGTACCATAATATATATATATATATATAAAGTTTAAGTATCAAAATGAGAAAATGAATATCTTTTATTATGAATAGGGTAAACTCTGCTATATATTTAATTCATGCGATATTTTTAATCTTTATATTATTCAAATTTTAAAAAAATAAGTCAGAGGACACATCAACTACTCAAATCACTAAATAAATAAGTAATAAAATTTTTAAAAGAAAAAACGGATAGAATAATAAATTCAACCTCAATTTACTAATGTAATGAGTTATATAAGATTAAACCCAATCTAGACTCAATGATAATGTGTCTTTAAATTTAACCTACTTTCCCTTACAATTTCTATTAACCTAATTGTCACCTAAAATTAATAAGGAGAATCAAATTGGGACCATTTTTATTTTAAATCAAGTTTTTTTCTAACCCATTAACTTACGAATATTCTTCGAACAATATATGGCTAATTGCAACTTGGCAAACTACATAACAGACATTAAGTTTAGAGAATTAAATAAGACTAACGAAACTTGATAATAAATCATCTTTAAATGAGCTTTTATAACTTACAAGTTGAAAGCAAGGAGAACTATAAATGTAAGAAAACGCAATAAAAACCTTTAACTAATAAAACCTAATTCGAACTAAAATCCTAATAATCCCTAATATATAAGGCTTTTTTACGGCGAAATCATGAGAGGATGAAAAGTTCCCCATTAAAACTGAAGTAAAAAATTAAAATGTACAAGTTGAGACAAAGTAAGCCAAGTTGCAGCCTTCTAGGATAGTTTCTAGCTTCTTCGTTTCAGCTATTTCCTCACTCCGATGCTCTTGAATCCTCTTTTCTTTCCTCCAACTTCATCCAATTACTTACAATAGAGCTTGGAAACAAAAATAACCTAAAACTTTGTAAAATGAACTTAATCACTCAAATTAACTAAATATTACCTACACCAATGCAAATGTGAGCTAATTAAATTAATCTTAATTCATCTCTTACCGCATTTATTGTGAATAGTAGTTCATGTAATTTATTTCTCCTTCATTGCTTTTGTCCGTTAAATTAAAGTTCTTATTATGCAGCCCTTCAAGGTTATAGCGAACTAGTGGATGGATCCATTGGACATATATAATAGGGCTAAAATAATTTGGTCTGTTAATTATAAATTTATTTAGTCATTGATTGAATCTATTCAAAGTAACATAATTGAATTTTACATTACTTATCATTACGAAAACTACTTAAAGTAAGCTTTTGTCCAAAGATCTTATCATAGGATATTCATGATCCTTTTAGATTAAATTTGTTTACCTAGTTTTATCATTTTTATATCACATCACCATTGTATCTTCCGCAATGAAAATAATCACTATTCATGTAATGACCCGAAATTCAATGGTATCAAAAAATATAGTTTCGAAATCCCATTTTTGTAAACCGTGTTAGTAAATATTAGATATGAATATTTATGATGCTAGTATAGAAGTATATTAAAGTTTGGTCTAGTAATTTTATCTAGTTGTTAGTAAATATAGTTTTGTTAAGGATTTTGTTAATTAGAAAATGCACTAAGGATCTAAATGGTAGTTTTACAATTCTAATAAAGATGGTAGACGGTGGTGGTAGGTGTGCATGGTTTATATTATAAAACTTAAACTAAATTAAATAAATAAAATAACATTACCTTGATTAAAAGTAGATATTGGAAAGAAATAGAAAACATATTCTCCATCTTTCTCATGCAAACCGAAACCTTGAAGGAGAAGAAGACTAAATTCGGCCTTATGGATTCCATTTTCAAAATTTCAATTGGTTAGTGCAATTTAGTTTTTATTTTTTTTGTAATTTTTTAAACTTTTGAAATCTCAAGAGCTTAATCTAGCTGACCTGTGTGTTATTTTTCGAAACTGTTAAAGTTTTAGAAATATGCCATTGATGAATTCTTGAAGTTTTAAGTGTTAAATTGATAGGTTATAAATGTAGAGTGAAAAAATGATTAAATTGTGAAGTCAATTGATAGTTTTGCTCAATAGGGACTAAAATGCACAAATTTTGAAATTTGTGGTAAAATGAGAAATAGAAGATCCAAAAAGTACTATAGTGAAATCGGCTTGAGTATATGAGTTCTAGATTGAAAGTTAAGTTAGTCTCAATTTTAGGGACCAAATTGAACAAAATAAAAAATTGTGAAAAATTTGCAATTTAATATAGAATTGACTATATATTGATGCTTTTGTATATTTATGTCAATTCGTAGCTAACGACAATCCGAATTCCTTGAAAAGGAAGGGAAAGATAAAGTCATCGACAAGTTGCTCGGAGTTTACGATTTGTATTTCTATAATCTGAATATTTTCAATTGGTGCATTTATGAATTGTGTTACAAGGTAATATCATAAGGTTAGTTAGAAATGATAAAACGAGCTGATTTGAATTGATTGCTAGCAATGAGGACTAAATCGAATAGTTTTGAAATTAGTGTATATTGTTTTAAATGTGCAATTGAAGCAATTTTCATGATGAAGTAAGTCGTCACATGTGCGGAATTGAGAAATTGAGTATTAATAAAATTGAAATAAGGGCGGATAGTGGATATCAGACTATAAGCTCGGAATTGTAAATTTGACAATGTACGATTTAATCAATTCGATTGAGATAGGAAAAAATGTTTATGATGCAACTATGATAGCTCGATTTAAGACATGCAATTATATTGAATTATTAGGTGATGTATTAGGACTTGTAGTTTGACATGTTAAAGCGAATTATATGATTTATATTATATTTTAATGTTCGATTATAGGAATACCACTAAGTTATACTTAAAGTACAATTTTATTTTCTATGCGCAGGATAGGTTTAATTGTGATCATTTGTAGATATCAACATCCAACTGTAATCCCGGACTCAGCGTGTTGGTGAAGTTTTTGTTAACTTAATGACATATACCCAAGGGAGTCTTTTGTGCTATAATGTTAAGTTGATGGATAGATTGATATTTTGACAAGGTATATACACTTATCTTAGTCAATTGATAATGATATGAAACTTTTAAATGTTTAATATGTGGTGCAAATGTTTGATAGTGAATTGATTGAATAGTATATATGTGTAACAACCCATTTTTTAGTAGTGACGAAAGCAGTGGTTTCAGGACCACAATTTCAACGTGCGAGTCTGTAAATATTAATTATTTAATATTTACGAGGTCATTAGTGTCATATTAAAATTTGGTCCAAAAATTCTGATGTTTGGTTAGTTAGTTAAAGAAAAAGACTAAATCGTAAAAGTTAAAAAAGTTGCTTGCTATTGATTTTTCTTAACTAAATGGCTTAAATAGTTAAAGTTGGAGGATTTATGTTACAAATAGACCATAACTAAGTAATATGGACAGTTAGTTGAAAGAATTGAATTAAAATTTGGTGTTTTATAATAATATTATTAAATTAAACAAAGGTTAAAATAATAAAAACAAAAGAAAGTGGCATCCATCTTCTTCATTTGGTTATTTTCCATCGAAAAACTCCATGGTTGTGAGCTTGGGAATTTCGGCTATCTAGTGTTCATGCATGTAAGTCTGTTTTAAACCCGTTTCTCGTAATTTTTATGTTTTTGAGATCGTTGTAGCTTAATCTAGCTATCCTAAGGACTATTTTGTGAATCTTTCAAAGTATTAAAAACTTTCCTTTGTTGTTCTTGAAGTTTTCTTGATGTTTATGCTTAGGTTTAAAGCTTGATGTTAAAATATGACTAATTTGTAAAGTGATATTACATAATTTTGAATTTAAGGATTAAATTGAAAAATGGTTCAAAATGGCATGAGTTTCTTGTAAATTTCGTGACTTGAGGGGTGTTTTAGGATGATAATGAATTAGACATAATAGTTTTGGGCTTAATTAAGAAAAATGAGCTTGTTTCGATTTTAGGGACTAAATTGAACAAAATATAAAAGATTAGGGTAATTATGAAAAATGTCAATAAAGAAGTCATATACATCAAATGGACTTTTATAATGTACTTGGGACTGATAATTGAAATAAATCATCGTATAGATCAATAATCGATAGAAAATCATTGAAAAGAGAAAATTACTTACTAGTCCTTAATATTGTTATCTTTGCAGTTTAGCCCTAGTAAGTTCATACGGTTTAATTTAGTATAATTTATAATATTATATTGACTTGTGAATTATGTATTGTTGAGTATATGTTTATATAATTAAATTGTTACAAATTGATACAAGGTGAGAAAGTGATTAAATTGTAAAGTGTTATACGATCTTGTGTATCGAGCTCGAATGAACATAGGATAGGATACAATTGACATGTCAATAGGTTATTTTGCGCGCTGTACGAGATTGACCTGTGATGAGATGATGATTCTTGACTTGTTATTATACACTGAATATACCGGAGTCTAACATTTGTTCTAAACTACCGAGTTATATTTACAGTGATTCTGGTGTGTTTCTAGGGGAGGTGTAAAGCCTACAAGCTTGGCACTTGGTGCCCAAGCGTGTTCTTGGTTGGATTGGCTTGGTTGAGCATTTTGGCGTGTCTTGGGTGGATAACTGTGCATTCATATCTATTTATATCATTCATCGGACAGGTTTTTCAATGGTTGAATGACATGGTGATGATATGTAAATGATATTTGGATATGATGCCTTGTTGAGGACTTGTATACATTTTCATTATTTCTGATATTATATCGTAAATTGATAATGTTTGATATTGCACACGTGATATGTTTAAAATGAATCGTATATATGATCCTCACCTGTTGAATGCTTGTGATTGACAAGGTTGATGTGAGTTAAAGAATTTGTTAATTATTAAACTATAAAAATACGGTAAGTTATATCGTTTCGACCTGTGAACCTACTAAGCTCATAGAAGTTTACTCGTGTCATTTTTCTTGTTTTCTGGTAGATATCGTTTTGCGGAACCGGGCAATCGAATAAAATTGAAGATCACACTATCTAGCTATCTTTCGGTAGACTTTGAAAACGTTTATTTTGGGTATATGTAGCATGTAATATGAGTAACTTGTTTTAGTATATTAGTGTTCATATTAAGTGGTATGTTTTGTACTAGTATATGTATAAGTTGAATGTTTGTGGCAAATGATGTGGTGAATCATAGCTTGAATGTGAGATTTGAGTGTCATGATATGTTACTTGTATTGATCATCTTGATAGTAAATAGTTTAACAGATGTGATTTGGTTGTTGATTATCTTATGGTGCAAGAAATTATGTTAAATTGTTACTTTACATGATCTTGTCTTGTTATGTTTGAACTTGGCTAGATAATGACTTTGGTTGATAGATTTGAATGTTGTTTGTGATGGTGCCTTATGTCATATTGGTTAGATGTAGATATGTTGCATGTTTTGATATGTTTTGGGGTGTGCTTAAATAAGTTTAGGGAATGGATATTCATATGTTAGTTGCTTAAGAAAATTGGGTTAAAGGCTTGTATTTTTAAGTTGAGATGTGTATGTATGTATCCTTAAAAGTAGTAGGTGACTTGAGCATGAATTGAACCTTTAAACTTATGGTTTTTGACTATTTTGAAGAAAATATCAATAAAAAGAATCAAGGTATCGATACCAAACCAAATGAACAGTTTAAATTTTGACAGAATGCCAATTTGGTATGGATATTTTTCACTAGTATTGATAAATCTTTAAAAATATTGATACCTCCAAAAAGGTATCAATAAAAATGTTTTGAACCAAAATTTTCCAAATTTGGCAGTATGTCAAAATGGTATTGATATTTAATTTGGTATCGATACCTAATAACACAATATCGATACCTATTACAAAGATATCGATACTTTGTACAAAATTTGAAAAGTTTATTATTTGGTCCTTTTTCATGCTCGAGTCTAACTCTTCATATCTTAAAGCTTGATTAAGCCTGCTTTTTGTATGAATATCATGTTAAATGAACACTTGTTTATTAACAATTGTTCTAATTAAATTTTAAATTGAAATTGCACGTTTATAACTTGTTAATTGTTGTAGCATCACGTAACTCTAATCTGGCGACAGAGATGGGTGAGGGGTGTTACAATATGTAATTTGAATAACTAAGATAGCATGTTAACATTACTATGAATAGGTAAGAGAAATGTTGATTATATATTAGGCATGAAATGGTCAAATGTAGATAAATGAATATGCATATTGAGTGATGGAATTCTTATTGAATAGAATAAGCATGCTTGTTTATTAATTTAAGTGATGGGATAGTTGGTACATTGTGTTAAACTTGAATGTTTTGGTAAGCTTGATGCATAACTTGTAGGTGTGTTTTAAGTCATATTGTGATTTGGAAATGGTTAAATATATAACATGATTTGGTTAATATGAATGTGGTAAGAAGATGTTCGTAATGTTAAGTATGAAATGGTTAATTGTTGATTGATTGAATAAGTATTGTATATAGATATATTTTGAGTGCCATTTTGAGGCATATTGGTTAGAAATAGGATTGGATTTTGTCTTTAAATATGATTTTTGGTGCACTTGTAATCAGTTTAAGAATTGATTGTTGCATGTATAAGGCCTATGTAAAAGTTGGGTTAGATAACTTGATTGCAAAGGCTTATTTTCGTGTACACAAGTTACACACGGTCGTGTGTCACACATGGGCATGTGACATAACCATGTGCTATTTTGTAATTGGAAAGTTTCAGATTATCACAGTCTCAATTTGTTACACGGTCGAACGACACGACTGTGTTGTTTTGGCTCACATAGCCACAGTTTGTCACATGGCTTGGTCACACGGTCATGTGACCCTTATTTTTTGAAATTTTTATACTTTTCATTCAGTTTATACTTAAGTCCTTACATGTCCCTGTTTGTTTTAAAAGCTTTTGTAAGTCTGTTTGAGATCTAATTTGGGTACGATTGAGGTGAAACAAGATTAGAAATGATGTTGTATGAAATCTTTTAAGTTTAAACTGTACTTTCAAATGTTATATATTCTGTGATTTATTGCGACGTCTTGTAGCTCAGGTCCAGCGGCCGGACCAGGTTAGGGGTGTAACCAAGTGAACTCAATTTAGTTGGACAAACTAATTATAGTGGTTACCCGACCATACCAAAAATACTTTTTTTGTACAAGGGCAAGAAAATAACGTTAAGGCCAAGTATAACTAATAAAAGTTACTGCATAGTCCTAGTGTCACGGAGCTAGACCTTTCATCTTGCAATCCGTGTAACCTTAGGCGATTTCTTCACTCAAAATGTGCCTAAGTTAGCCTAACTCACAAACACTGAGAATTCTTGCAGAAATTCTCTAAGGCACCGAGGCAAAGCGAAAGCAAACTCTGAAATGTTACGAACAAAGAAAGCCATAATAAAAGAGAACACACCAAGTGTTTGAGTAAATGCTCTCAATATTTCTTTAAATAAAAAAGAATGAAGTGATTACAAATGAAGGGGGAGACCTCTATTTATAGTTGAGCTCCTCTAGATCCAACAGTACAAATCAATTTACATTAATGACTAAGATTAGTTCCCATCTACAATAAGAGAGTCCTAAGGGATTTAAATTCTATACATGTTTATCCTTTAGGATTTACAAGAATTATCTTGGTAAAATACAATTTTACTAGAGTGTTCCAATTCAATTATGATTCAAGTAGATGGGCTTCTGCTCATATTCCAATAATCGAACCAATTCAAATGGGTTGAATGAGCCCTATTTCATTTGTTGACCTCCATGGGACGTTTCGTGTGTATTGGTCACGGGTTTTGATTCGCGGCCCGTGACATTAGCAAATCTATTTTGACATCGTGGAAGAGGAATTTGATGTCTTCAAATGCTGGCTACAATTTCCATCCAACTTTGGAGCATCCCATGATAATATATATCTATTTATCATTTGTGCTAACCTGAATTGATTAACGCTAAAGGATTTGAGGAGCAAAGTATGGTTTGAGGATAAGGATATGTACAAAAAGATTGATGATAGATCTGAAATTGTGAATAGTTATAATCTAAAACCCGTTAAAGTTTTGGCGTTAAAGTTTTGGGCGAGAGCAACTCCTCTAATCACTAAAAGTGGCTTTTCAAGCCCATCCTAAAATGTTTACGTAAGTCACTTATGTATTGTGAGCAATTTGTTGCTTTAGTTTAAAAATATCAAAATTTGAATTAATTTTTTTTCTCCCAAATTGAATCTATCTTTGCAATTGTTTTTTCATCAAAATAAGTTAATGCAAACTATGGTAATTAAATCATCTAAAACAAATTAAACACTATTGTAATTAAATTGAAAGATAAATTATATTGATAGTCACCCAACTATTGGTAAATTTATTTTTTGGTCACCCAACTACTTGACTTTTTCTTCTTTGGTCGCCCAAATATTTGAAGTTTTCTCTTTTGGTCACCAACCGTTAAATTACCATTAGAAAGATAACTTGGTAGCTTTTCAAATTGGCATAATAACAACTTTGACCCTCAATATTTATATGTTGTGTCAATTTAGTCTTGATTCCAAAAAAGACTAAACCTCAACATTTACACATTGTGCAATTTGATCTCTTTTTTTTTTTTTTACAGTTTTACTTTTATTTGTGACATTAAGGGTTAGTTTTAAAAGAATGAGAAGATAAAAATTATTATCTTGAATTTTTGGGTATTTCCATTTTTGTTATATGTTCCTTCAAATTTAGTTGATAATTTTTTTTAGCTTTTTAGGTGAAAGGGTCACAAAGAAAAGTAAAATTGAAAAGAACAAAAAGGGACCAAATTATACAATGCATAAACATTGAGGTTAACTTATTTAGAATTAAGACTAAATTGACATAATATATAAATGTAGAGGGTTAAAGTTATTATTATGCCAATTTTAGAAGTTGACATGTTTCTTTCTGTCAATCATTTAACTGCTGGTGATCGAAATGGGAAAAAATTGGATATAATTGGATAGCCATTTTTAATTTTTCATAATTGTGTAATAAAACAAAAACTTACCATAAATCAAATTATAAACATCAAATACAAATCAAAGTAAGGAAAGCATGGCAGTTAATTTGAAGTAAATAAATTGCCAAACAAAGCAACGACAGCAGCAACCTTACTTATTGGGATGTTGTTCATCCCTTTTTACAAGTTATTTTAGATGCGGATTTGGCTTGTAGTGCTTCTATCGACGATGAAGAGATTAGGATGGAGTTGGTTTAGATTAGTGTTTCCCTTCCTCGTTGATTTATCCTACTGATTTTCTTTTGTGATAATTTTAATGAATTATTTTTTCAAAAAAAAATAATCCAAAGCTAAAATTAAATAATAATAAAAACAACATAGAGAAAAATAATAAAAAAACCACTACTTCAAAAACAAAATTAAAAAAACCACGACTTTTTTTTTTTTATTTAAAGAAGATTGTCATTAAAATAAAAAAAATAGAAAATTACCCGATTAATTACTCTAAATAATAATTGTACTTATTTTAGTCATTCATTTTTTTTTTGTTTATTTGGTCACACTAAAAAGGAAATTAACCTATCATGAAAGGGTAACAAAAAAGCTATAGTGTATTTCTAGGTATTTTAGGGTGACAAAAATAATAATAACCTCTATTTAAGGTGACTAATATCAATAATGAATAATAATTTTGTTGACAAAAATTTCTTTTTCATTAACTTGAACATCCAAAGTAGGTGATTTCACTTTTAAACAGTAATTTGTTTTTTCTTTCCAGCCAAGCTGACAACAAAGCAAAGCCTTTTAATGATATAAAAATCCCTTGCTTTCACTCCATATTTTGATTCTTGACTTGACCCTAAACCACAACAATTATTTGATTCATCTCCCATCAAGGACACAAACAGGGTCTCAACCTTCACGTCTCCTATCATACCACCAACTCATAAACCCCATCAGAGGGTTTGAGTCACGCAACTTAAAATGACACAATGAACACAAAATTCATCCAGATTCATCCCTATACGATTATAGCAAAATATAGATAAAACTATTTCAAATAGTAACTATCATTATTATATCCATAAAACAGCTTACCTCTCTATCCCAACTACAGCACTACCACCATTATTCAAAAAATAAAAACCCTAAAACCCGCTAATTAAATCCCAATTTCAATTGAAAAAGAATACACAATTCTAAGAACTTGTGAACTTAGTAACCGCCTTGGTTCCTTCAGAGACGGCGTGTTTCGCCAGTTCACCAGGCAAAACCAATTTCACCGCCGTCTGGATCTCCCTCGATGCGATCGTCGGCTTCTTGTTATACCTAGCCAATCTAGAAGACTCCTGAGCCAGTTTCTCAAAGATATCGTTGATGAAACTGTTCATAATCCCCATGGCTTTGCTCGAGATCCCGATGTCAGGGTGAACCTGTTTCAACACCTTGAAAATATAAATCTTGTACGTCTCGGTGCTCTTCTTGATCTTCTTCTTCTTCTTATCTCCGCTATCTTTAGAGATCTTTTTCTCAGCCTTCGGCCTCTTCTCTGCCGACGCTGGGGCTTTCTCCGCTACTGGCTTTTTCTCGGCGGGCTTCTTCTCAGCTTTCGGCGCCATGTCTATGAGAATGAGAACAAAAACAAGAGGGTAAACTGAACAATAGTATTTACGAGATGACGAATTGAGGGAGCTCGATGAAGAGGAACTGGGCGAGGGAGGATTATTTATATAGATAGGTGAGATGACATTTGATTGGTTGTTTGAGTGTCACGCGGATCACTGGCGTGGCGTACCTTGAGTCCGTTAGATAGATGTGCACAGTTGAGATAACATTATTTAATTTAATCAAGGAAACCGAAAATGAATGGCGGCTTTTTCTTTAAATTGACCCAAAAATTTTATTAATTACGAAAATGACTCATTTTCAAAATCTTGTAAGTAGATAACAATTAAAAATGTGCATTAAAAGAGAAGAAAGAATTATGGGGAGGAAGAGAGTGTAATTTTTTTTTTGAAAAGTTTTAATCTAATTTAATTTGTTTTTTTTACAGTTTAATTTAATTCTATTCTTTTAATTTTAATTTTAATTTGAAAATATCACATGTCACAAAATGATTGATTAAGAGTTCTTTTTAATGATTGGAGTAATTAAGACAACAAAATATGGTTTAGGTACTAATTGTGACCAAAAAACAGTTTAGGTTTCAACCCGAAAAAAAATGGATAATTTAGCTACTACTTTGAGTATCAGAATATAGAATGAACAAGAGAGAAAAATATAAAAATAAAAAGATGATTCAACATTCATTTCGGATATCTAAAAAACTTATACATGTTTTCTATTGATAGGGCCTCAACCATTATAAGTTACAAAACTCTAATACATATAATTAAGGTACCCTATAAATTTTTAGGGGCTACAAGAAAATAAATTCTTGGGGGTTATGGGAGCTATATGGATATCCATTTTACAACACTCTCCTTTGGATGTCCATCAATGAAAAATGTGTCTCATTAAAATCTTATTAGGAAAAACCTAGTGGGATAGAAACTTAATGAAGGAAAAAGAGTACACAATCTCCTATTACAAGTTGTCTCGTTAAAAACTTTTACCAAGAAAATCAAGTGGGATAAAACCTTGGTTAAAGGAAAAAAGAACGTGTTTTTGACTCTAATGATAACATCACATTACATCTTTGAGTCGACTCATTTCAAACTTATATAGTGGTATTTGAAACGTTAAAGTTGACAATGCCTTGATAATAAAATTTGTTAAATTATAACTAGAACGAGTTTATTAAACTTCGTTACCACCTTCTTTTTCAAGATCATAGGTGAAAAATAATTTTGTGAAATATATTTCGTTTTGTCATATTTAATATAACCATCTTTCAATTGAGTCATGGGCCGAAGGTGATAACTTTCTATTCAAACAGACGAGAGCCTGTAGAATTTTGCACAGGATTTCTGTTTGCCGTGGAGGCCCTATAGTGTCCCATCTTTTATTCGCGGATCACAGTTTCCTTTTTTAGAGCTAGTGCTGAGGAATGTCAAGTTGTGCACCATATTTTGCGCGTCTATGAGGAGGCTTCTAGCTAGGCTACTAACTATAAAAGATCTGGGGTTATGTTTAGTTCAAACACAAAGATAGTTAATTCTTAATGGCAGGAACAATAATTAAGTAAGGCTTCTATATAGGTCTTCCGTCTCTTATTGGCAGGAACAAGAAGCAAATTCTTATTTTTATCAGAGAACACCTTAGTAAGTAAAATTTATCATTTTTAAGGAGATTAAAGTGTAATTTTATCTTTACTAATTTAAAATTCTAAAAATTTTAAAAAAAACTAAATGAAAAATTTTCTATTTTAAGAGGGACTGGACCCTGCCAGCCCCCCTTAACTACGTGCTTGCTTTCAAGTACATTCCAAGGTATCCTTAATCCAATCTTGGCTTAGTTTCTTGCTATCCACGAGATACTCACGTGGTTAAAGGATGAGCGATTTTATGATGTCCATATTGAATCGTATGGTAAGGAAGTTATTTCGACACAGAAGTAATATTGCAAGATTATCATTCTATTAGATCATCTCATTCCAGTGGGTAAGACGAACTGCTATAGAGCGACTCATGAACTTGATCATATGACCTTACCTTCTGTACGTCGTCATGTTTGGGATGCTCCTCCCAGTTTTCTTTGCTCTATATTGTGGATATTGATCGATCTAGGATTGTGGCCGAAAAGCTTAGGTTTGGGTGTACAAAATAAACTTATTAGCTTGAAATTTAAACTTCTGCTAATTGTTGGCTACTTTTGTCTCTATGTATGATCGGTTTTCTTTTAATGAATTTTCTTTTACTAAAAAAAATCGATTGGCATAATACAACCCTAAAATAGAAATCAAGAGAATCAAATGACAAAGAGGAAAAAGATTTATAGGCATTATCATTACAATGAGAAATATCCAAAATTATGGCCATCATCATTGCCAGAAAATGAAAATGTATTTTAGGGGATAAGCACACAATTACTTCGTAGGTGAATGCAGTATGCATAACAGTACTTCAGTATATAGCAGAAACATATTCATAACTATGTAATATACTATAAAGACGGAATCCTATGAACAACTACCGCCTTAAGCTCTCCACAATGTAGTCCGCGTATAAATTCCTACAAACCATATTGTTGAAAACCAATTAAATAAAAACTATACAAATTGATTGAATAAATGTCATAGGTCTATTCAATCGAATTAAATATATAAAACTTAAAATTTTATCAAACTGATCGAATATATTTAATCATTAAAAACTTGTTGCAAGTAAAACAGTTAATAAATATTTCAATCATTTAATATATAAGTGCCTAGATAGGAAACTATAACTTACATGGAATGCTGGATTGCCTCATAAGCAGTTGAGGCGGGCAGGAAGTCATTGACAGCAACTTCCTTGTTCTCATTCTTCTTATCTGCAAATAGTTATTAAGACAAAAGAAAGTTACACAGGAGACGTCTTTAATTGTAGAACTTACACGCGGCGCTTGGTTTGCTACTAAGAATAATTGAACTTACAGTCCTCAAAGAAGCGGCGAATCTCAGCCAAACGGTGAGGTGGAAGTTCCTTGATGTCATTGTAGTGACGATACTCAGGATCATCAGCACATACGGCAATAATCTTGTCATCTTTCTCACCCTACATTCATGGTTGCAGATTTTCTCGTTTGGTTTTGAGTATTATACAAGAACCTGGACTATTTTAATGAGTGGTTAATGCATACCTGATCAATCATAGGCATCAGACCTATAGCTTTAGCCCGAAGAAAGCACCCTGGAAGAACTGGTTCCTGCAAGTATTTCAATGGTGTATTGCCTTAAAATTTTTAGACCCTTTGTTTGAATATGCACAATATTTTAAGGGAAAAGAATGGCAGCACAAGTTTGATTCACTATATGGACCATGTCAATCTCAAAGTGCATGGGAAGAACATGTTATGCAACCCTGCATTAAACTATGGTATTTTTAATGAAAATGAGGAGCAACTGACGTACCTGCATAATAATCAGGACATCCAAGGGATCATTGTCTTCACAAAGAGTACGAGGAATGAAACCATAGTTGTGAGGATACACAACTGATGAATAAAGCACACGATCAACCTGCAAATTTATGCACTTTTCATCAGCAACCAAGTAAGAATCTATCACAACATTTCAAGTACATTTGGGTAGCTAGTTGATTACCTTGATCAAACCAGTTTTCTTGTCAAGTTCATATTTCACCTTGCTCCCTTTCCCAATTTCAATCACCTGCACAAATTAACCACATCTTCAGTATAACAATAATCAAGTAAGATCTATTAAAACCTTTGTTATTAATGAAAATTTTACTATATTTCCATTCTAAAGGATTTGCATAAATGTTTATAAGAAATGTGCTAGGGACAATCAAATGCAGTAATGTCTAGAGCATTTTATCCCATCCCAGATATGTTATTTAATATGTAATAACCGGGAAGAAGATAAAGTATAGCATACTTACGCAGTTGAAAACCGTAGGAGCTCCAGGTCCTGTAATATAGATTAAAAATAGTAGGAAAAAAAGTAGTAAATTGTTA
>JABEZY010270185.1:0-10206 GCA_013467495.1 Gossypium gossypioides | reverse complement strand
ATTAATGTATTTTGTTTTATTTATTTATTTATTTTTTAAAGAAAATTTAATTTTGGAGGATAAATTTTTTCATAAAAACAAGAGGATTAATGGAAATTTGTAATTCTTTTTGCAATTTTTTATATCCTTATTTAAACAATAAAAAAATTGACTGTTACACATTATTTTAATGTAATAGAATAATAATGTATAAAAAAATGTTACAGAATAATTGATAAATTTATTTATTTTAATTCAAAGATGGATGATATTTTGATTTTCAAAGTTATCACCTAAATTATATTAGATAAATTAAAAATTTTAATTTCATTGCAAAAAAAAGTAAAACCAGTAAAAAGATGCGCGGCCCTCTTAAGTTTATAGCCCCATAGAGTTGTTAATCCTATGTGCCATACCTAACTTGTTCTATTGTCCTTTTTAACTAACCTTGCTTAAAAATTATATTAAGATTATTTTTGCTAGGATTTGGGAACCGATATTCCAAGTGATAGATAGGATCTAGACCTCCGATCTGAATGAACCTGACCCGGAAGAAGAATGGTCGCCTACAAGCATAGTCAGCTAAGGATCTCGCGGGAGGGAGCTCGTGTAAGCCTTGCAGGGACGAGGCCGCGNGAGCCATGTCTGTACAGAGGACCTCTGCTCGTGACTGACATGTGCGAGGTTCGTTGGGAGAGTTGGTCCTAGGGTCAGAAAGGACCACGTGCTCCGCAGACAAGCGTCAAATAAGCTAAAGGAGACCCAAATAATGTCAGCACCAGTGACAGGGAATGTCAGTACCTTTAGCCCAAAGGCCGAGACAAAACAATGGGCCCTATTGTGAGTTGTAATAGTAGCAGTAAGAATGTGTATAAATACCCTATTGTGTTTCCCTTAATTCAACACGAGAAAACATTACTTAACAATTGGTGTGGTGAACGTAGATTACTTTCGACCAGTAGATTTTCTCTAGTTTGATTCAATTCTCTTCAACCTAAAGCAAAAAAATGACCCACCCCGATAAGACATTTCTTTTTATCCCTCATTCGATCAAGTAGGAGCATCGAGTCCCGACCCTTGACATGACGAGAAAGACTTGTTTGCCGCCTGGTTTATTGACAGGCCCGAAAACCCTGACGACATGGTTTATCGGGGGCCTTCTCCTTCCCTGGACCTTAATCTTTTCTCCGGTTAGGGAATGTCTTCTTCCCTCAACCAAGAACCACTCCGCCGCATCTTCTGACCCTCCAAGAGCAAATGGCGATGTAAGAAGCACGATTTGTAGAATAACAACCCTTTCAACAAGAGTTGTTAAGACAAAATGGGGAATTGCGCTGAAAGGCACGTAATGATAACTCGAGATCCCAGGGAAACGCTAACACCCAAGATGAAGCCCTGAACACCCAGGTGAAGAAGTGGATGAATGAGATGGATGAGCTTCGTCACGACGTACGGGCCTTACACCCTAAGTCACGAGACATGGATTGGTTGTTCTGTTCTAACAACCAGTTGGCTATCGAAATCGCGGCAGTAAGCCTACCCAATGACTTTAAGGTGTCTAGGGACATGTTTGAGGGAATAAGGGATCTGCAAGCCTATCTAATGTAATATAAGGACTATATGAATATGCTGTGAGTGTCGAACATGACCAAATACAAAGCCTTTTCTACGACGCTGAAAGTAAATGCCAATGACTGGTATCTCTCCCTTCCATAAGGCTCAGTTCACAACTTTTCATAGCTAGGACAAATGTTCTTGGAAAGATTACGGGCCCGTCGAGCAATCATGAATACACCCATAAGGTTGATGTCGTCGGTGAAGCAACGAGAGGGTGAATCTCTCTAATACTACATAAAGAGGTTCCACGCAGCTACACTCAACACAAAGAACTTAAAAGATCAATAGGCAATAGATGCCTTCATCATGGGGGTGTAGAACGACTATGTGTAGTACTCGTTCACGGAAAATAGGCTGCAGAGCCTAGCTGACCTATACGAACGGGCTCATAAGTTCACAAAGGCAGAGGAAATCAAGAAACAATCACGAGTCAGTTTCCAAAAGGATGATAGACAATCTAGGAATAGAAAAGGGCAATGCGTTAGGCAACCTTTTAGCAACCAGTCCTTACGGGTTATAACCGACAGGTCGCACAAAATCTCAGCCCAAGGCGATGCACTTAAAAACCCACAGGGTAACCAGCAAGAGCACGCGAGGCGTTACACCCTTTAGGGTAGGTTCGAAGCTTACACCCCATTGTTTGCTACGCGAGCTTACATCATTAACCAGGTGAAGAGCTTTGGCATCCTTCCCAAGCTATGCCAGATGCGAAGTACCAACAGAAAGAGAAATTCTAGGGACTGATGCGCCTTCCATGATGATACGGAACATAAGGCCGATGACGTCTTCACGCTAAAGGATACCATAGAAGAAACTGTCTGAAATGGCAAACTGGTTGAGTTTATAAACCGGAGAGGTCCATAGTAGGGCCAAAGCTTGTAGGGACCATACCTCAAGGGAAAGAGAAGGGTACGAGGAACCATTCATGTAATAGTAAGCACAAGCGACGAGTGGATGCAGTCAAACACAAAGAGGTGAGCTCATATGGGGGTGTAATGTCACTCAGTGCCTCAAAAAAACTACGACACCAGGAAAAGTGGAGTGTGGAGTTTAAAAATGATGACAATAAGCTAATACGCGACGAAGAGGGGAACGACCCAATGGTGGTTTTGACTGAGATCGCAGGCTTCGAAGTTAAGATGATACTTGTTGATAGCGGCAGTGCAGTGGAAATCTTATCTTGAGAAATGTATAAGAAAATGAGCTTAAAATAGCAATCTTTATCCACAATCAGCCCTTTATACGGCTTCGTGAACCATCCTATTGAAGTAATGGGCATCATCATGTTGCTAGTCACTCAGGGTAACGGCAAACATACGACTATAGAGTGTGTCTAGTTCTATGTGGTCAATCACCCAATAGCATATAACGTCATCTTTGGTAGATGGATCATACGAATAGTGAAGATGGTGATGGCAACTTATTGTATGAAGATAAAGTTCACGACAAGTACCGACATTAGCTTCTTACGATCCGACCAGCGCATGGCGAGGTAGTGTCACATGCTATCAGTACGGCAGGCAAAATAGTCTCTGACTGAGAAGTAGAGTTCGCCAACCCAAGCCATCAACTTAGACGACTTGGATGTAAAGGAAGAACATCGAGATACAACATTTATAGCAGCAGAGTACATTGAGACTTTGCAACTATTCTACGATAATTAAGAAAGGACAATCAAGATTTCATCGGCACTGAGTGGGGAAAAAAGATATTACTGGTCGAACGCCTGAGGGGGAATTCAGATGTCTTCGCATGGTTCGTAACGAATATGTCAGACGTGGATCCGCGGGTAATAGTACAGAGGTTGAATATACTCCTAGAGGTGAAACTTGTGAAACAAAAAAAAGAGAAAGTTCGCACCATATCTAATTGAAGAGAAAGTTGGCGGACAGATTTATCAAGGAAATAGAGTACCCGGATTGAATTTCGAATGTGGTGATGGTAAAAAAGGTGACAAACAAGTAGAAGATGTGTATTGACTTCACCAACTTGCACAAAGGCATACCTCAATGATAGCTTTCTTACCATCGGTAGACCGCCTAGTGGATGCCTCCGTTGGGCACATATTCATAAGCTTTATAGATGCCTTTTCGGGCTACAATCAAATCCTATTAGACTGAGGCAACTAGGAAAAGACAACCTTCATCACTAAGGAAGGTCTCTTCTGTTACCAGGTTATGTCATTCGGACTTAATAATATGGGTGCAACTTACCAAAAGTTGGTAAACAAGATATTCAAAGAGCAGATAGGTCGCAGTCTAAAGGTATACATAGATGATATGCTCGTAAAAAGTGAATCTATGGAGAAACATGTGCGGAACCTATCTGACACATTTGCAACATTGAAGGCCCACAACATGAGGCTTAACTCCGAAAAGTGTGCATTCGACGTGCGAGTTGGCAAGTTCTTAGGTTTCATAATCTTAGAGAGGGCAATAGAGGTGAACTCAGAAAAAATTCAAGCTATCGCGGAGGTGCCCCCATTGCGAACCATAAAAGAAATCTAGCGCCTCACGGGCACGGTGATGGCGTTGAACAGATTTATCTTTGGAATGGTAGACAAGTGCCTATCATTTTTAGAGCTTTGATGAAACCATTCGCCGAGGCAGACACCCTGTGGAGGATAACAAAATGAAACATCGAGCTGGCAGAATTCGGGATAGACTTCCCCCCGTGGACGGTAATAAAAGGGGAGGTGTTTTGTAGATTTCATCGTAGAATGCTCGTTCGAATAAAGTGAAGACACGACAGGTAACATAGAATGTAATTTGAAACATCAAATAGTAAAATACCTCACGAGTATAATGTAATATGCAAATATTGAATTAGCTATTTAACAATGGCACATTATAAGATAAAAATGACAACTGTAATGATTCTCATACATTACGGAGATACAATACTCACTTTGAATTTTTTTTTACTAAAATTGATTTTCGTTGTTGGACACTACCAATAGTAAACACACCCCAAGAATTGCGTGCACAATAACGAAATCAAAAGATTGAATAGTTTACGTTGACGACTCCACAGCCAGAATAGGATCTAGGGTAGGCCCACTCATGATAGACCCAGAAGGTAACGAATGACAATATGAAATGTCATCTGGATTTTAAACATCAAATAACACCACCAAATACGAAAATTTCATATTTGGGCTACAATTAACGCACTAACTGGGTGTTAGGAACTTGACCATACATACCGACTCCCAGTTCGTGCAAAGTAAATATATAGCGAGTACGAGGTTAAAGAACCAACACTAAAACGGTATCATATAAAGGCAATTCAATTGTTGGAGGGATTTGACAAAGTTGAGGTCAGACAGCTCCCAAAGAACGACAACATACGGGCGAATGCTCTGTCAAACTTGGCATCCTCCATCACCATTAAGTAGAGAGAAAAATCATGCTCGAACATAAGGAGGCGCCGAGCTATGACGTTCCCCAAGTGCTTTCTATAACCTAAGAAGAAACATGGACAACCCTTATAATCCACACGCTGCAGGGTAAAAAGGAAAGCCAAGACTGAAAAGAGCTCACCAAACAACAATGCAAGGTAACACGATACACCTCCTAGAGGGCGTGCTATATAGAAAAAGGTTTTCACACCCACTTCTTCGATGCCTCTCTCGGAAGCTAAATATATCATGAGAAAAATCTATGAGGACATTTACGGCGATCATTTGGGAGGTAAATTGCTAGCACAGAAAATATTTAGGCAGGGATATTATTGGCCTACTATCTATGAAGACGCCTAACACATGTTCCGCAAATGTGACCCTTGTCAAAGGAACGCCAGAATACAACGACAACCAACAAAATCTCTCTAAATCATAACAGGGCCATGGCCTTTTGCAATATGGGAGGTCGACATACTCGGACCATTCCCCATAGCCACAGCACAGAAAAAGTTCATCATAGTAGTTGTTGATTACTTTACGAAATGGATTAAGACAGAAGCTTTAGCAACCATAACAGAGAGGTAGGTAGAGTCATTTATGTGGAAGTCGATTGTCTGCAGGTTTGGGATACCTCGCACTGTTATTATAGACAATGGCACACAATTTCGAGGTAAGTTCATGAAATTTTGAACAAACCTCTAGATATCATTGGCTCAAAGCTCGGTGAAAATCCCGCAAACTAATGACCAAGTAGAGGCTATAAACAAGAAAATTCTGATCGCGCAAGAAGAAAGTGGGCGAACTGAAAGGGGCTTGGTTGGAAGAGTTACCAGGAATCTTGTGCGTATTGTGCACCACGCCCCATACTACAACGGGTGAAACAACATTCTTATTAGTTTATAGCGCAGAAGTAGTCATCCCCGTAGAGATAGGTCTAAGATCGCATAGAACACAACACTGCAACGAAGAAGCTAATAATGAGGCACAACACTCAATATACAGTTAATTGACGAACATAGAGAGAAGGCTGAGATAAAAAAACACAACCTGTACCCAACAAGTAGCTCGCTACTACAACTCCAAAGTTAGAGAAAAGTAGTTTCAAGTAGGTGACCTTATGCTAAGAAACACTGAAGCCAGTTTACCTGCTTTGCAGCGCGAAAAGATGACTCAAGCTGTGATAGACCATATAAGGTGGTAAAGAAGATATGCTATGGAGTATATAAGTTGGCAAGTATAGAAGGTACAATGATACCGCGAACCTAGAATGCCCAACACCTCAAAAAGTACTATGAATAAAAACCCATCATATGAATAAAATTCCTTCTTCACAAAATTATTATTTGTAAAATCAAGGTTCGAAAGCAAAGAGCTGCAACCTCTAACACAGTTAGCGAGAGGAAAGCTCCCAAATGTAAAATCAAGGCTCGCAGGCGAAGAGTTGCGACCTCTAACACAGTTAGTGAGAGTAAAGCTCCTAGCTGTAAAATCAAGGCTCGCAGGCGAAAAGCTGCGACCTCTAACACAGTTAGCGAAAGCAAATGACCCAGTTGTAAAATCAAGGTTCGCAGGCGAAAAGTCACGAACTCTAACACAGTTAGCGAGAGCAAAGCTTCCAGTTGTAAAATCAAGGTTCGTAGGCAAAAAGTCGTGATCTCTAACATAGCTAGCGAGAGCAAATATTCTAGTTGTAAAATCAAAGTTCGCAAGCAAAGAGTCACGACCTCTAACAAAGTTAGCGAGAGCAAAACACCTAGCTGTAAAATCAAAGTTCACAAGCGAAGAGCTGCGACCACTAAAGCAGTTAACGAGAGTAAAACACCTAGCTGTAAAATCAAAGTTTACAGGTGAAGAGCCGCAACCACTAAAACAATTAGCGAGAGTAAAGCTTCTATTTAAAAAATCAAAGTTAGCAAGCGAAGAGCCACAATCCCCAACAGTTAGCGAGAGCAAAGCTCCCATTTGTAGAGCCAAGGTTCGCATATAAAAATTTTTTGTTCAAAAAATTCCAAGTATGAAATAGCTTGCAAAAAAAAAAACATAAAAAGAACCAAGCCAGAAAACAAAACTATGTTTATTTATTAAAAAAAAGGAATACAAGATCATCAGCAAGAGTAACATCCTCAACAGTTGGGGCAGTAACCGTAACATCCTCAATCACTGAGGGAAGAATTGAAGTCACAACCTTACCAACAACAGATAGAGCCAAGTTCGCAGTACTAGAGCCTTCCCTAACCTCCGCAAAAAACTTTCCTTTTCCAAGTGGTCACGAAGGAATCCTAAGCAGACCTAGCGGGATTACAAACATTGAATCTCAAGCTGTTCACATTCACATATTCAAGCACATCGAAATCCACCTTGCGGATATTAAAGGAACCGCAAGCAACCTGGGTATGAAGAAACAGATTCTACTTGAACCTTTAAAGGAAGCCTCAGATGTTCTAGGATGTTTGCTGCTTGAAAGCTATCAAGACCTCCCCTTGCTTCTGAAGGGTACTATGCACTTGCTCTTGACACTCCCTAATAATTCTTTTCAGTTTGAATGAGTGCCTCGCAGTGACCTTCTTCAGCTCCGCCTCTACGGTTATGTGCATATCTTTTTCTACGGCGAGCTCAGCTCCATACTCCTCCATTTTTGTCTCCATTATCTTTAGCCGCTCGGTGAGGACTACTTGTTGTTCATTTATTATCTCATTTTCCTCATTCACCTTGTTGTACTGCTCGCTTATCCTATCTAGCTCAGTCTGAGTATTAGCGAGCTTTTTATCATAGGCTACTGTGTACTTTAGGCTGAGAGCACTAACCTTAGATAATAAGCAGCGTAGGGATGAGGAAAAATCCTCCACAACCTCAACAGACACCCTTTCAACTGCGGGAACCACCAGAGAGTTCTCATGAGTAGGGAGAAGGAGAGTGTCCTTGGTGATAGTAACGGGCGAGCTCGCCTGGGCAATGGTTAGAAAGTTCATGAAAAGAGAAGAGCGGATGAGGGTGATCGCAGCAGCAGGGCCTCCACAATTAGCTCTACTCTTCTGTCAATGCTATAGTTGACAACCACTCCCTTTTTCCTCGCTAGAAGTATTGACACGTGCGCCCCCAGCTGAAGTCTTGCACCTCTTGTGACCACTATTTATTAAAACATCAATGTTTATGGCTTTGTTAAGCTCGTATGAGATGCTGTCACTGTCCCCTTGAACTACCTTCGGTACTTTGATTGCCCTTTGTACCACCAATAATCCTAGGATCAGTAGAAGTAAGTAACAAGTGAGTACCTATTCTAACACTCTCCTCTAGCTCAAACTCTGAGAGGGAAAAGAGACGAAGCGCTATCCCACAATAATGGTAGAAGAAGTTCGCAGGCTTCTCTAAGTGCCCCATTAATATCATCCCCAACTGATCGCATGATTTTTGAGGCCAAGTGCTCCTCACTTATTGCCCACTAACGGACCGTACGATCTTTTGGTTGTCACCAGCCCTCTAACCATCCGAGCTAAGATCCTCCAAAAATAATCTAAAGACATTCCTAGCAGTCAAAACCTCCCTCAAGGCCAGTATGCGACCAATGCGCAACATCTAAAACTGTGCGATAGCCTCATTGGTGGTGAGACTCCTTTGAAAGGCACGCATGTCTTTAATAGGGGAGGACCACCTAGTTGAGAATCCAAAGCCTTTGTCGAATAGGCTATGAACTTGGATGTATTTCCCCTGCTTTAGGCGAAGATTCTTGCACTAGTTTTTGATAATTGTTTGCGCCTTATGACGGAGGAAAAATTGTAAAACCCCACAGATTCACCCACATCAATCCCCTTAAACTGATACAAATATTGGAAGATGGAGAGCATAAAGACCTCGCCATGCTGGCAGCTGTCAATAAAGTATGCCATGGTAAACCACCAAGAGAAACCAGAAAGTTGGCCAAGAGCAAACCTATAGTTGTTGAGAATATTATAGAAGACGGGGTACAAAGGAAGGTGAAAGCCCGTTTCCAAGACGTGCAACGGAAGAAGGAAGCTATCATTCGTCGCCTCACACATGCGGTGCGACCCCGAAGGAATGGAAAACTCATAAGCGAAGTAAGAAAGTTGGATTCCCCACACGGCCAGAGCCCGTTTCATTTCCTTTGGCATTGTGGTACAAGTGTTGGGTTTTTTAGTCACGATGATTGGAATCGGGCAAGCCAAGACAATTTGGCTGTGAGTCCCTCTCATTCTTACCATATTCCAAATAAAAGAAGAAAGAAAACATATATCGAAGTTAAGAAACATAAAAAAATTTTAGATTTACCTCGATTCTGATTTGCAGAAAGTTCAAACAATGAAGAAACCAAAAACCCTCGACTATCCCCTTTTAAAGGGAAACCCCTGAAACCGTTTAGATAACCAAAAACGAACTAACGACCTAAATGCGAGTAAAGTTAGATGTAAGCGCCCAATGTCTGGACTCATACATGGCAAGGCAGTTGTTATACACTATGGCCCCACGGCATGCCAAGGAAGCTGTGTCTGCAATAGACTTAAGGCCTACCACTTTATAATATCCTTTAGGCCCATTAAGGGGGGACTAGACTGTTAGAATTTGGGAACTGATAGCCCAAATGAACGGTAGGATCTGGACCTCCGACCTGAATAAACTTGACCCGGAAGAAAAATGTTAGCCTACAGGCATAGTCAGTTGAAGACCTCGCGGGAATGTAAGATGTGCGCAAAGATAGCTCGCGCGGGAAACCTGTAGGAAGTAGCTCGCGTAAGCCTCGCAGGGACAAGGTTGTGAGCCATGTCCGTGAAGAGGAACCCCGTTCATGACTGGCAGGTGCGAAGTTCGCTGGGAGAGTCAGTCCCAGGGTTAGAAAGGACCGCGTGCTCCGCAGGCAAGCATCTAATAAGCTAAAGGAGACCCAAATAATGTCAGCGTCAAGGACAGGGAATGTCAGTACCCTCAGTCTAAAGGCCGAGACAAAACAATGAGCCCTATTATGAGCTGTAATAGTAGAAGTAGGAATGTGTATAAATACCCCATGTGTTTCCCTTAATACAACATGAGAAAACATTACTCAACAATTTTCTAAAGTTAATATAGATTTAATATGTAATTGTATATATGAATTTTAATTTGGTGCAATTATACACTAATTATGGTTCAATGTATACTTGAAACTTTAATTTTGATTTAATCATACACATTTAAAGAAATAAATACATCAATTTATT
>JABEZY010270157.1:0-12212 GCA_013467495.1 Gossypium gossypioides | reverse complement strand
TTATATATGATAAAATAAATTTGCTAGAGTTGTGATTCCTAGAAATTAAAGTGGATGTAATTTAATTTCTATTGGGAATGCAATTATATTGTGGACTATCATCTCCACATAGTATTTTTTTATTATATATTTTTAGAATAATTCATGTGAGCCGGAAATGCACATAAGTCTTATGTAACCAATATTTTCGGCAAAACCCGGAGAACTAAGACGCATCGAGGCTAATCGAGACAATGCAAACCCGACCTAGAAAATAAAAAAAAGATCGACGGTGGTTTGACAACAGAGGTTGCTAATGGTCTGATGGTGGTGGTCGACAACTGTTGACCATGGTGATCGATGACGATGGTCGATGGCAATCGGCTATGGTCGATGATGATGGTGAGAGGCAAGTTGGCAGTGATGGCTGATGGTGCTCGGTGAAGGCTCAATGGTGGTCGATGGAATCCCAAAGGCTATGATGGTGGCGACATGACGACGACAATGGTGACTTAAGCTGATGAGACAACGGAAGTCCGTAGTGGCAAACTAGAAGACCTAAAGTATACTTTGGGGTAACCTTTGTAATTTTATTTTTATAGGATGAAATTATGGAAACTTTGGCTCGTCAGAGTCTTTTAATTTTATGCTTTTATATATGATAGCATGATGATATTTATTTGACGCAAACGTATGTTCATGCATATGTATTATAAGCATGCCATATTGTTTAGGAAAAGAATGTCACATGTACTTATCATGCAATTATTAATCATTCATGATTGAAATTGGATATTAAAAACCTTACATATTTTTAAAAGATTGAGTGGGAGAGGGTCCTTAAACAAGACCTATGGCCTCCATTAATGATCTCTTGTGATGGAATGAAATTGACCTGCCCTAAGGTAGATGTTGTCATGTGGATTTCACCGAGGAGATTTCCTAAAATAAAGAAGAATTATCTTGTAATCGTATGATAGTTGGCCGAGCAAGTTGTACGTATTATCATGCAATACAAAAAGAAAATTTTCCTTTAAAGATGACAAGTAGTCACAACATGTCTCTCAGTGGGATTGTTGGTTTTCCAAAATTACACAACTATTTCTCTTTTCACATAACTTTAGCCAGTTTAAGAGCTAAAATCAAGTCATTTTAGAGTTTATTTATGATTTTATAGTTGAAATAGTATTTTATGCCTTTTCATAGTTTTTATGATATTTTGATACTTAAATAAGGTTATGTGGTCATGTAAGGTGATTTGGAAGCTAAATATGCAACTTCAAGCTGAAAATGCTACCAAAGTCGCAATAATGAAGTATAAAAGTCACGACATCAAAGATTGAAGTGAAAATAGCCTCGAAAATGATATAGGAGTCAATATTGTGACATCAGGATATAGAAGTTGCGACAACGAACATCGAGACGAAGAAAATCCACAAACAGGATGTGACGTCGCAACGAGCAAGAGCTCCATGTTGTGACGTCACAACGATTCCAAGATTGAGGCAATTGCATTTTAAAAGGGCAATTTAGGTCTTTTTCGGGTTTAAAAGCCTTAATT
Organism: Gossypium gossypioides; assembly: GCA_013467495.1. Lineage (NCBI taxonomy): Eukaryota > Viridiplantae > Streptophyta > Magnoliopsida > Malvales > Malvaceae > Gossypium > Gossypium gossypioides. Next base: position 10,672 of record JABEZY010270157.1, on the reverse strand, counting down.
GCTATACTAATTAGAGGGGCATCTTAGTAGTTCAATTTTTGCCTATATAAATCTGTAACCACAATTAGAGGGGAGACTTGATTATATTTTCACATTTTGAATTTTAATTTTCAATTCTTTAGTTTTTCTTTTCATGTTTTCTTAAGTGGAATTTGTCTACTCCAAAGTGATAAGATTGCGAGTGAAGGTTGTTCCAAAAGCCTACTTTTTTATCAATCTATTCATGAGCATTCTCTTTCCCTATTCTTTTATTTATATCTCTTTCATTAATATTGTTAATTGAATGTTTGTTTAAATATTGAAATTCATTTTGTGCTTTATGCTTATCTCGCATGATTTGGTTGCTTAACTAATTAATCAGTTAAGTAATTAATTATCTAAAATTGGGTATGTATTCAAGTCTACCAAATAACTTAGTATACTAGGATTGACGACCTTAGTAGAATATCGAGACAGCTAAGATCGAAAGGGTATCCTATTGGCCAAGCCTTTAGGAGACTTGTGCTAAGCAGTGAGACTGAAATGGTATCTTAGGTAGTAACTCTTAGTGAAGATGAGACCGAAAGAGTATTCCTAGCTAAGGGTAATAAATCACTCCTTTAAGGGTAATTAGTGGCTTAATTCACAATTAGGGCTTTAATTGATTCTAGGCTAGGAGCTCGCAACGTTAAAACGAGGAATAGGAAATTCTGATATGTTAGTTTAGGCTAGTTTAATCTAATTATTTTGATTATTATTTTGACTCAACTAGATTAGTAATTATTTTCACGTAATTAATTTAGTAATAATTTTCTCCTATATAGTAATCCCTTGGGTACAATCCACGGAATACTTTCGAAGTGTTTCGTTGTAAACTAACTATATTACAATTTGACCTGTATACTTGAATATACCGCACTTGAAATTTATATACTTAATTGCATATTTACAAGCTCTGACACACGTATATCGGGGAGCAGTCAAGTTGTTGGCGTCGTTGCTAGGGATTGCGATGGGGTAAAATTGTAATTAAATTGGTTACTTTGTAAAATAATACTAGACGAAAGACAAACGAGCTAGATAGTGCACTAATTTTTTGACATAATTATTTTTATAATTATTTTATTTTTTGTTATTTTGTTTAACGACCTTGTTGACTATTTAATGATTGTACTCATGAATACTATACTATGCATTAGTACTGGAGAAATAAAGAAGGTGAGAGAAGTGGATATAAGGTGCTGAGACTATTCGAAATTGGGGGAGTATTGGGGACAATACAATGTGTCAAACTACTTTCTTGCTTAGCTATTTTGTCGAGCCTGTTCTTGAAATCTGAGCCAATCTAAGCCGCAAAACGTTACAAGCCAAAAAGTCCTTTGTGACTTAGGTAGTACTTTATATGGATGACATTGTGTCAAGTATTGATATTTGTACCACTTATATTCATTTGAACATAATGTATATTTATATATTTGTTTTGATGGAAACCAATACTTAATATTCTTTTATTTGTTTGCTTTGTAATTTAATGAACTAAATCGTTAAATTTTAGAAGTTGTGAGTCAATTATGTATCATGCTAGAGTTATATGTTTGTTTACATTATCTTGTTAATATGTTTCTGTCCAATTTCTTGTATCAACTAGCTCAAGTACATTTTCTTTTCTTGCATGTTTATTTCTTGTTTTCAGTTTAGTTTGTTTTCTATTATTTTTGTTTTTGTTTTTTGTTTAGTTTGATTGAAGGCAAGCAAAGATTTAAGTGTGGGGGTATTTGACCTGATGTAAAATGTAGTAGTTAATTTGGTATATTTTTGCACTTAAGGAGCTTGTTTTCTAGCCATATTTGTATTTAATATTGCATTTTCGGTATTTAGTAGTTAGGTAGTAAAATTTAATAAAATAAGTGTTTTAAACACATTTGTAGGTGTTTCTGACCTATTAGGTTGACATAGGCCTTAGATAGTTCTAATTTTGTAATTGAGTGTGTAGGATGATGATTTATAGGCCCATTGGATGTAGGATCAAGGGACGAGTGATGCAAAAGCTTCTCGGGCCGTGAAAGCACGACATGAACTTAAGAGACAATATTTTGGTGTTGTGTAGCACTATGTAAGGCCTATGGCGCATCATAGCATCAACGTGGTGCCCAAGCATTCTGGGTCTATTTTCGTTTACACAATTAATTTTATACGAAGACTTAAGACATGTCGAAGACCTAATTCGGACTTCTAACACTCCTATTGTAATAGCCCATCTGGTGGAGACTATGTCAAGTTACTGTTTGGCGTGTAAGTTGATTAAGTTAAGGGTAGAAAATGAGTAAGTTAGTGAAATATTTTTTTAACTGTGTGGCATATTCTATGGGATTCACCATTTGACAGATTTTTCTGTTAAGCTATTTGCCAACCCCAGATGTTTTGGGCGAACTCATCAGTTCATAGCTCGATAGATTTGTTTCCGTATTTAATATAAACTACGATGACTCGGTTAGTAAAGTTGGAGTTTAGTTGAGACCTAGTTAGAACTGAACTAGGGTATTGTAGATGATTAGATTTTTAATTATTTTCTTGAACTTCTAGAGCGATCATGGGATCCACGGACTTTCACTAAGTTTTGTTCTTGAATGTCTTTGTTATATAAGGATATCTAGCTAGCAAGTTCTTAAGTTTTTGCTTCTACTTCTTCTTTTTCCTTGCGTTCTTCACTAAATCTTTAGAAATTTCTAAGTTGGAATCATTAACAAGGAGTTTCCAGTATTTAGCTGAAGCCATTGTTAGTACCAGTTTACTGGTAATTTCTGGTAAACCCTTAGGTTATTATTGAAGGAATTTACGTATTTACAATAAATCATGCATAGGTTTTAGAACTGCTTGTGAGGAAGGAAAGTTCCTGATTCTGGGTTACATGCTACCGATTTATGCATGCATTTTAAATTTCAGTAGTTTAATGATTTTATAGATATATTTGTCTCTCTTTTTAGCTCAAAAAACTAACGAAGGTCCAAGCAATAAGGGAAAGGGACCTACTGAATAGATTATTGTAGTAGACTCTAATGAGTTCTTTCTTACTTTCGTGTGTTATAAATCCTTTTGTTGTATAAATTGTGCAAGGTAAGTGTTCCCTCTCAATAATGTAATATGTGGTGTCTGGTTTTATGGTGTTAAACCAATATTGTCAGTGTGAGTATGGTTAATTCATGTTTCGATTTAAAATACCCTCTTTAGTGCACAAATCCAGTGCCATCTATACGCGAAATGTGATAAGTGATAAAGGAGAAAAAGATATATTTGTGATGCCTCTGTTAGGGAAACTATATTGCAAACCAGGCTGGAAGATCACGAGAAAACATGTTCAACGAAACAGAAATGACATGAGTTAAGGGGTGAAGTATATGCATTTGAATACGACTGATTGATAGGATTCTGATTCTAAATTCTGGGTTATGTGTACATTGTGCACATTGTGTTAAGTTATGGTTAAATGGGTGGATAGTGTCTGCCCGTGAGTCGTGTTAAGTTGATAGATCGAGTTTGTCTAACTGTGAACACCATTGGGTGTATTATGTTTAGTATGCCTGAACCTCTTCGAAAGGTTGAGTATCATTAAGAGTACTAATGCTTATCTACTAGTAGTATCCCTGTATATCATTTGTGTTACCTTTATAGATGGAACTCACTAAGTTTGTTTGAACTTACTTTGTTAATTTTTCCTTCTCAAGCGTGTTAATTGACGAAAAAGATTCTGTAGAAGGGGACTACGCTAGAGTTACTGTTGGTAGTGAGCCACTTGTCTATTTCTGTATCATGCATGACCTGTTGGAACGGTGGCGTGTAGACCTGTTTGTAACCAACTTTGTAATAATGTAGGTCTTTCACTAAAACACCGTTTTCTAAGATATTTTATGAAATCCTGAAATATATGTTAAATCTTATTGTCTTCAGATTATTATATCTTATTTTGAATGATGTCTAAATGCCAATGATGCACTTGAAACTTTTGTATGGGAAATAATCCATCTTGTGATTTATATAACTCTGTAAACTTTTATAAGACTTTCGCCAAATGTTTGCCTGAAACTGTTTTACTTGGCGTATAATTGATATGATTGTTTTGTTATTGTTACACTATGGTTTACGCCAAACTTGAGGTATACACCTAGGCCACAAAAATTGAAGAAATTCAAGTATTTTTGTTAAATTCATTTGGTTTTTAAGTTGTGACACATCATACTCAGATCCAACAATCTAGTTGGGTGTGAGTGTTACACCTATAAATAAAACCTTAAGGGTTTGATGTAACTAAGTCGTCTTAGACACATCCAAAAACCCTTGTAGTTTAGGAGTAGGATTTAGATTAAGTGTTCCCTTGTTTTTCATAAACTCTTTATTTTTCTCTCATGGAATTGGTTTCGGTCCAAGAGTTATTTTATTTAATTAAAGTATTTCAATTTATTTGCCTTTGCAATCGATGATTCTCTTTATCCCAATCTAGAGATTTTCTACTCCGTTCTTCAATCGACATTGACAAGATTATTTCTACATCTCTTTTCTCTTTAGATTTAATCATGTTTATTTACATGTTTATTTCAATTGAGAGTGAGATTATGAATATGATGAGTGGCTAAATCCCTTAGGGGAGATTAATGAGTGGATGGGGACGCGATTAATGGAGGATTAAGGGTTTCCCAATAGGATTAGTTGGTATAGATTACACATTCTTAAACCCTAGGCTTGACAACCCTAGGAAGTAATCAAGGTTAAACGAGGTCGGGAGATAAGTTTGCCGAGTAAATTGTAATCTATCTTGATTGAGAAAGTGAAGTCGGAAGATAAGCAAGTATAAACCAATTAATTAATTAGTTAGAGGCCAAGAGGTAATAATTGGTTAGTTAATATCTAATCCACCCTAAAACCTTAATACGAAGTTAATTATGACCTTTGAAACGAATTAATCTTCTTGATTGGTTTCATCGTTTCTGTTTTATTTCCTGTTACTTATTTTAGTATTTAGTTCTCAATATTAATTTCTTTTATGATCTATCATAATATAGGATTTAACTATTACCATTTAGACTTATTATTGTAAAGAGATTTTTAATAGAATTAATCCATCCTTGTGTGTATACGATCCTTGAAAAACTTTCCCGTATTCCATTGTAACATTTTGATATGTATACTTGTGAACACCACTAATTTAATTATATATTTTTGGTCTGAGAGTTATACCTTAAACGATAACACATTTAGAAGCGGTCATCAGTGCGACATGTAACGATTGTAACAGGGCTAGGACCATCGCAGCCCTAACATGCTACACAAGCCATGGATTTGGGACCTTCGTAGCCCCAACAGAAGGTCAGATGGCCGAGCGGCTAGTGGCACCATGCCCCAAGCCAGGCTGTGAATCATGTGATACCCTTTGGACAGGTAAGCCACAACAATAGCTGGTGGACACTGCTTGACCATCTAGGTCAAACTTTGTGCATGCGTAGCAACCCAATCAGCAGTAACATCAAACTAGCATGCTAGCACCGAAAATGGTGAGAAAATGATCGAAGATGGAAATACCAGTGGTGACGAGCATGATGGAGGTGACTTAAGTGTGTAACAACCCTTGCCTGACCTGATTGTTGGGTCTGAGTTACAGGATGCTACATTCGTTATAGGAGAAACTACAACAATTTCTATACATTTCAATCAAATCAATGTACTAACTTCCAGAGTGTGAATATTGCAACTAAAGATATGAATTTGAGCTGTGTCCGCAAGTATACGGGTCAAGTTGTAATATAGTTACAACGAAGTCAGTAAGTACTCCAAGGATCATACCCAAGGGAGACGAGTACTAAATCAATGTTAACCTAAACACAAATAGAACTAATTAGTACTTTAAATAAATTATATTACGACTAAACAAAAATAGAAGAATTTAGGTTTTTATAATAAAATATATAAAATAAATAAAAAACGGAAAACTAAGATGTAAATCAACCAAATCTAAGGTATGAGTGATTAAATCGCTTCGATGATCATAATTAATTCCTATTTCTGGCTTCTACTCAATCAACTAGTCGTCACCCTAGCACGATCTCTTAATCTTCCACTAAACTAACTAGTCGACAAGAACTACTTATCTCTCGACCTCACACTCCAGACCGAATTGGGGTAAAGGGTTCACGGATAGACAATACCAAATTTGGGTTAATTCCCACCTAGATGACTTCCTAGGGTTGTCAGGCCTAAGGTTTAAGTTCTTCCTTGGCCAAACGGCTGATCCGTTAAGAAAACCCTACATAGAAATTAATTAATCACATTTCCACTCACTAATCCCCTATAAGAGGATTAGTTCCTCAAGGATTTTATAAACACTGTAAACTTGATAGAATGAATAAAAATTAAGAACAAGTCAAGAATAATAGTTTAAGAGAAATCTTGATTATTGATCGATTGAAGCATAGAATCCACAATGATTTGGTCGAATCCGCAAATCAAATTCTCCTATGAACACGATCAAAACAACTGAAAATAAATCTAAAGTCTAAGAATAACTAAAAACTGAAAGCTAAATTACTAAGAAAATTCTAAACTATGAAAGTTGTCCTCTCTCAAGTGTCTAAAGAGTCTATTTATCAAGTTAGGTTTAGTCGTCGTCCTTAGCCTTAGGCGGCTGGTGTTTTTCAATAAAATTCATTCTATAGACTGAAACGCCCTTAGCTCGTAATTCTTTCCCATATAGGGCCAGTGTCACGACATCTAGTGCTTGTGTCACGAAACTGACTATAGTTTGCTTGGCTCAGGTTCAGCTTCATGGGTGTGTCGCGACCTCTCTGGCTGTGTCGCGACACCAAATACAGTCTTGGAATTCTTGCACTCTGCTCTCTATGTTGTGACATTGGAATCCTGTGTTGTAACATGGTGACTAGCCTCGGGCTCTTATGCATTTGAATGGTGTCCTGCACACTCAATAAGTACGTTAGCCCTCCTTTAGGCCTCATTTGGCCCCTAAGGTGATAAAAGAACTCAAATTACACTTTTTATTGAATTAAAACTAAATTGGAAAAACTACTTAAAACACAACAGAGTTGCTCGTATTCAAGCTCCTTATTTATGAAAACTAGTTTAATCTGCTACAAAGAATTACAACAGATCACACATATATGCTTAGTAAGCTTAAATGGAAAATACTATGCTTACCTTGATCATACATAAGCAAGTTAGCTACCATAGTTTTGGCATAAATTTGGCTAGAACATGACAATTAAAATGGCAACATGGTGAGTATAAGTGTTCATAGACAATTAAACATCAAAAGCAAAACACAAAATAGAACCAAATTATACCACTCCCTCATAACTCATATTAATGTCATATTCTATCATCAATCTATAAGATTATACTAATTTCACCTATGCCATTTCAACACCACATTTTATTATCAATTTATAAGATTACACCATTTACACATTATTCATTTCAATTCCATATTTGATTGACTCATCAAATTCATTTCGTTACACTTTCAAGTTTCCAGTTTCAATTATAATGTCTCACTTGATGGAACCCTAGTAAACTGGACTCGGATACACATGTTAACTACACCATACTAGGTAGCTCATAAGAGCTTAAACTACATCGCACCAGGGCGTCGAAGTGCAAAGCCTATAGGCATCAAATGCATATTTATATGAAAATACATCCCTCAACCATACCAGGGCCTCCGTAGAGACATATAATACTCAATGATCCACAACAAATGCTGGATCTTGGTATAACCTATAATAATCTTCGTACAATCACATATCCCGTACAAGCATGTGTAAGACCCTATTGGCTTACCAATCATATTTTAACAGTTTACTAAGTTCACATAAGCATCAATTATATATATCACCATTCCCTGTAAATAGTCATTTTCAGATGTTTATACCTTGTAATTATCCATTTTTACATATCACACCCTGTAAATGATCACATTTTTTATTTCCATACCCTATAACCATTCAGATTTTCACATTTATACCTTGTATTATCTCATAGTAGTCCAATATCACATAACATTCAATCCAATCTTTGCTAGCCATATATGCCAAATTCACTAGTGTTTCAAATAATACTTAAACATATATAAATATATCAAATTAAAAACAAGCATACATTTCAAAAAGGATGAGATAGTAAGTTCCATATGAACTTACCATTTCAAAATAAAAAATGAGTGGATCCATTAGGGACTAATCCACAATTCTTTGCTTTTCCCTTATTAGCTCCACTTTGATCCAAATCTTGATTTATTAAATAGCTGAAAGTTTTGATTAAAACCCTTGAACTTTTCATCCAATTTAACAATGGTGGACGGTGGTGAATGGAAAAAGATGATGAAGTCCACGAACTTGTTTATACTTTAATTAGTTTATAATTAACCTAGTTTATTTATTTAATCATAACTTAATTAACTTAAATTAATCTTTAATATTACTTAGTGAAGTTGCCATCATCATTGTAACACTCCATGACCAACCCGATTGTCGGGTCCGAGTTATAGAATGCTACAGTCATTTTCAGAGCAACTACAGTCAAATAGCATGCAATGTAAACATAAAACATACAAACATTACCTTTACAAATCATAAATTCATTATACAATTTTTTTGGGTATTATACGAGCCTATGTATGCTCTAGAATTAACCTGGAATTGCATTAGGACCAAATTGCAACATTTAAAAAAGTTCAAAACAAATTCATGACATGTGATGCAATTTCCCAGACTTGGAATGTTCGAAAAATGGCTTGAATGGGATAAACCGTCTTAAATAGGTTCAAATGATGGTGGAAACCATGACCCGTAACAGTCTTAGCTAAAGAACCTTAGCTATATTAAAGCTAAGACCCGTTTAACACTCGAACTCACTAGAACCTCAGTATAAAAGAAGTCGCCACACTTTGGGATGGTGTACGAAGTGATAAGATAGGTGAACGCCACAAACTCAAAGAAGTTTGATAAGTGCAGTTTTAGTTTAATGAAGAACTCGATAGAGAAATTCTCACAAATAAATTTTTAATTTCAAAAGTTTGGTCTAACCCTAAATGTCCTTGTTACAAGCTATTTATAGACACAAAGATGACTACTCAAATTCGGCATCTATGTGTTCACAATAACATTTATAAGTTCACACTTGAAGCATTAAAATTGTTTTTGAATTTGGAAAATCCATGCACCAATCAAATGAACACTTTCTTCCTCCATTGGTGCGAGCATGAATGCTTAGCAATGAAGAATTGTTGAAGTTTTTGGAATGTTCAGCTTTTAATTTTTCATTATCCTTCCTTGGTCGAATGTTCTTTGCATGAGACATGCATCTCCTTAAATAGAAGCTTTAATTTGCTTTAAATACATGAATGAGTAGCATAAATCTCTTAAATCCTTCCCCCATTTCAGTTCATGTATGTGTTGGTTCAATGGCCGATTTAATGACGCTTATCTTCCTTGGAATTGTTCATGTTTCCATCCATGCATGAATAAATTGACTAGCCTCTTACTTCCTCTCCAATGTCACTGTCCATGCACCTTCTTTAATGCTTTGAACCCCCTAATTTATGAAATGCAAGAATGCATGAATTTAGCCAGTTCCATGTGAATGGTCATATGTACCAAATTGATGGCATGTATTGGATGTTTCTTGAATAATCCTTATTCATGCATTCGATTTAATTGAAGGAGCTTGAAAAGCCATTCTTGTTCCAACTGAATAGTCACCTGCACAAGTATAAATATACATCGCATACTTGCAACACACACTAGCACATTCGGCTAAGACACTTAACTAAAGAATTAGACAATTAACTCTTGACCCATACATATATTTATATATATAATCATCGACACCATGCACAAATATGATCAATCAAACTTTATGTGACAATGGACTCACTCACACACATATGACTTATGAAAACACAACATGAAACGTACAACACTTCCATACGCATATAATTAAACAAGACTCTCTAGACTTAAAACTAGACTCACGAAATAATCAAAATGAAACATGCTAATAATTCATGATTATTAAGAATAAACCTAATGATAGAAAACTAAGACATGCATTTAAACATAATAGACATAGAAAAACGCATAAGACACATAAAAATTAAAAATAAAAGCTATGGAAATATAAAATGAGATGAATGATTTTGGGCCTTAAATCCCTCATACAAACATTGTGTAGCAGCCCATTTTTTAGTGGTGCCAAAAATAGTGGTTTTGAGGCCACCAAATCCGACGAGTAAGTTCGTAAATATTATTATTTAATATTTACGAGTCAAATATGGTTTTAAAAAGGTTTTTGATTTGATAATTTATGTTATATAAGAGAGTTATTAAGTTCAAGTGGTATGACCCTAAGGTTAAGTGGTATTAGAGAATGAGGTATCGAGACCTCGCTTCTATAAACTGAGCCATAAATATTTATAAATTTATGGAGTGTCATTAAGGTGGTATTAAAGTTTCGCTAAAAATTTTTAACATTTCGATAGTTAATTAATTAAAAAGTACTAAATCGTAAAAGATGTAAAATTTGATCACTATTTGATTTGAGTCATTAAATGGTTAATTGAATAAAAGAAAAGGGACTTAAATGGTAATTAGACCATTCAAGGTGTTAGTGGACAATAATGGACATGAATTTGATG
>JABEZY010270127.1:0-25922 GCA_013467495.1 Gossypium gossypioides | reverse complement strand
TTAATTTAAAAAATTATAAATTAATTAAAGTTATCACTATAAAAAATTAAAATTACCTTAAAAATAAATTGAAATTATAACCAATGTTTTAAGAAAAATATCATACGCACAAAAGAAAGCCTTAAACTTCTACTTCCCTCTTTTTCCCTTCCGTCCTCCTGCTAAAGCCGCTCATTTGAGAGAAAAGTACTCTCCACCGTTCAGTTCATCAACTCTTCACCGTTCAGCTCTCTACCGCATCTCATCAACTCTTCATCGTTCAGCTCATCATTTCTCCAGGTCCTTCGCTGATTTTTAAGGTCTCTTTTTTTATATGGGTTCTTTTTTTTTCTTTCTTTTGGAAGGTTTTAGTTGTTTTGTTTACTGACGATGGGAGTTTTGTTATTTTCATTGGGTTGTTCTTTCTTAGGGGAAGCTATTGATTTCAAGAGCAAAACTTTTTGAACCAATTTTATATTTTTAGACCATATACTAAATACATGAATATATGATTTTTTTAAAATATATTTACCTGGGAAATAATTTAGCGATGGATTGGTCCCCAAACTCCCAATTTCCTTTAACGTCAGTGAACAGTGCTAATGTCACGCACATGCAGGGATGCAAGTTGCCCCAGTTTTTTGCCACTGACCATTTTCAATTTAAAAGCGCTGCAATTTTCCTCAAGAATGTTACAACATTTTTAAAATATATATAGTGTTTCAACAGTTGCAAATGAAAAGTTATAAGTAACGAAAAGTTATGTCACTTAATTATTAATAAATAGTCTTAATTATTCAAGTAGACATCTATTAAATAATTATATTTATTGCTAAATATATTGGCAAATGTGGTCGTATCAAGGTCAGTGATCTTGTTAAATTTTTATTTAGAAGAAATCTTTATCCCAAGAAAAGGTATGTCAAATTTATTGTTTTACTCTTATTGCATGAATTACATTTCAATTGTTATGTGTTGATTGAATTGCATTACGGAGAATGGTTGAGAATGGTCAAATAGCCGATTTTAGTATTGGTGCAAATAGCAGTTTACATTTCTGTAACAAATTGTGTGTACACGATGATTCATAGTTGAAACAAAATATTTTGAATGAAGCTCACAATAGTGTTTATTCATTACACTCGGGAAGCACAAAAATGTATTGTGATTTGAAACAGATGTATCGGTGGTCGAGAATAAAACATGAGATTTTTGAATTTGTATCTAACTGTCATGTGTGTCAACAAGTAAAAACCGAGCATCAAGTTCCATCCAGGTTATCGCAACCTATTATGATTCCTAAGTGGAAATGGGAGCGTGTTACTATGGACCTCGTAATGGGGTTACCATTAATCCCAAGAAAGAAAGATGCAATCAAGGTTATAGTTGATCGGTTAACAAATTCTGCACATTTTATACTTGTACGTACGGATTACTCACTTGATAAATTGGCAGAGTTGTATGTTTCAAAAATAGTCAGATTACACGGTGTTTCGTTATCAATAATTTCTAATCACGATCTGAGGTTTACCTTCAGATTTTGGGGTAAATTACATGAGGCTCCGAGTACCAAGTTGAAATTTAGTACAACTTTTCATTCGCAAATAGACAGTCAGTTAGAATGGGTAATTTAGGTATTTGAAGTTATGCTTCGATGTTGTATACTTGAGTTTGAAGGTAGCTGGGAAAAGTTTATTCCGTTGGTTGAATTTGCTTATGACAATAGTTTCCAGACGAGCATTAAAATGACACCGTATGAAGCTTTGTATGGATGCAAATGCAGAAATCCATTATACTGGACTGAATTGAGCGGTAGAAAGATTTTTGGCATAGATTTGATCCGCAAGACTGAACATAAAGTTAAGATTATTCGAGATTGTCTGAAAGTTGCTTCAGACTGTCAAAAATCGTATGTTGATTTAAAAACAAAAGATATTAAGTTTCAGGTTGGTGAGATAATATTCCTAAAAGTTTCACCTTGGAAGAAGGTTTTTCGTTTCGGTTGGAATGGAAACTCAGTCCCAGGTTTATTGGCCTATATGAGGTTGTTGAAAGAATAGGTCCTGTAGCATATCGTTTGGCATTACCGATAGAACTTAAAAAGATTCATAAAGTTTTCCACGTGTCAATGTGAGATGGTACAGATCAAACCCTTCGCATGTGATTTCTCTGGTTGAGATAGAGTTATAGCCTGATATGACCTATAATGAAGAATTGATTAAGATTTTAGCTTGGGAAGTTAAAAAACTTCAAAAGAAACAAATATCGTTGGTTAAAGTTCTTTGGCAGTGTCACAGTGTTGAGGAAGCCACCTGGGAACCCGAGGAGACTATGAAAATGCAATACTCGAACCTCTTTTCTGGTTAGATTTTCGAGGATGAAAATATTTTTAGGGGAAAAGTTGTAACAACCAGTTTTTAGTGGTGTCAAGAACAGTGGTTACGAGACTATGATTCGAACCAATGAATCAATATTTTATTTTTTATTTTTTATTTATAAGGTTATCAAAGTGTCATATTAAATTTGGTTAGAAAATTTTAACATTTAGATAGTTAATTAAGGAAAAAGGCCTAAATTGAAAAAGTTGTAAAAGTCAATCACTATAAGTCAAAATTATATTAAATTGTTATAAAAACCAAGAATTAAAGGTTTAAAATGGTAAATCTACCAAATTATAGAATAGTGGAATGTTTGGTGAAAGGTTTGGAGTGAAATTTGATTAAATAACTAAGGTTAAAATAGTAATTTAATAAATAAACTAAAAACAAAAAGATAAAAAAATATGTTATCATCCTTATTGTTTCATCATCACTGATTGTAAGAGAGGAAAAAAACTCCATTGATAAGTTCTTAAGTTTGGCAAAGCCTAAATTGGGTGCATGTATGTATTTTTCAACAAAATTTTCATGATTTTATTTTTTTTAAATCGTTATAGCTTAATCTAGCTAACCCGGTGACTAATTCGTAAAACTATTAAATGTTTTAAGTTATGCCATTGATAAGTTTGTAATGTTTTTGAAGTTTGATGAAATATTATTAAGCTTGTTTGTTAGATAAGACTATTTTGTAAAATGATTTTTAGTTAATTTTAAGTTTAAGGACTAAAATGATAAAATAATAAATTTATCATAAATTCTTATAATTTATCAATAATTATGGACTATATATGCATAGAGGAAAATTCGGCTGACATTTTTTGTGTTAATCTGTGATTTAATTGGAAGTTTCGTGTTTATGGATTAAATTGAATAAAATGTAAAAGTTTAGGGTAAAAGTGTAAAATATTGTTAAAGGGTCAAAAATGCAAATTTAAATGTTTTATGATATTGAATTGGTTAATTGAATAAAATTATTATAGTTATATCAAGACAGGAATCAGTCTGTTGCTAAACACGAGAAATGAAAAGTCGTTGAGTAATCGTCGTCGGATGTAATGAGCTATTGTATTTTGGTAAGTTCGTATTATGTTTATTATGTTCTCAATGTTTTAATTTAGTATGTGTTTGATTATATGAATTTTATTGATATTATGTTTTATTGAATGGTAATAAAATGGTGAGATTTCAGTTTGAAAGATAAAGATTGAGCAGGAAATGGCTTCGAAAAAAATAGAATAAGCTCATGTGAACTTAGTGAATAGCTAGGATACAAATGACATGTCATTAGGGCATAGCAGCCCAGTGATATATTTAGCAGGTATTAGTTGCTGGTGATCTCAGTAACAAGTAATTTGTACTGGTGTTGTATTAGTAAGCACTATGTGACGGTGTTATATTTTAGCAGGTACTATGTACTGGTGATGGATATAGTACTGATGACTTGAGGTCCTACATGTGTTACAGATTCTCTGAAGCTTGTGTGAGTAGCATCGTGTATCAATTAATGTCCTTTTGTTAGCTCGTGTAAGCATTACCCTCCTGTGTATTCGAAGTTAATTTACTACTGTTCTTCGGGCATAATAGTTAATGATAAAAATGGAAATGGAATAGAAAGATATGATGATTATATTTTGGTGTATAAATATTGATATGTTATGTTTTGGTGATATGAATCATCCAAGTTTAAGTATTTTCGATAGTTGAGATGATGAAATACGATAAGAGTTAGTAGTATTACATTTATATGATTTGTAATTAAGTTGATAGATATGTCATGTTTTGTTTATGAACTTACTAAGCTTTCCACAAGCTTACTTTATTTGGTTTTACGTCTTTGTAGATTGTCAGACTTTTGATGTCGATTGGAACATCGTTGGAGATCACACTATCCGACAACTCATTCGGTAGTTATTCGCTTATTTTGGCCTGGTTATAAGTGGCATGCAAATAGGGATTTGGTTACGTATGGTATAAATACTATGGTTATATGTAATGCTTTTTGAAGAATATAATGTATGTTTTGATACAAATCTTATTGGTATGTTGGTTGGTTGAAGTATGTGGTGGTGAATGAATGATATTTGTATTTAAAGGAACTTTTAATGTTGTGTTGGTAATGTCAATAGGCAACTTGGAATGTTTTGTGTTTAGTGGAAATGGTCAATTTGGTTGTGGTAAGTTGTGAACTTAGGACTAGATATATGTGCATTTGATAATTTGACATTTGGTGTTTAGAATTTTGACGATAATTGAATGAGTTTAACTTGTGGTATATGTTTTGGCTGAATGTTGTTGTTTATGTTTGAAATTGCGGTACCAATAAGGGCATATTGATTAGGCACATAGGTTGATTGTGAATTGGTATATTTTGGCTTATTTTGGCACATTTTGAATAGGTTTGAAAGTTGGTTAATTCATAACTTGGAGTCTAAGTTTTTGTATCTTAAATGGCTTGTGTTTGAAGGTGTTTTTGGGCACATACGGCCTAGGACACAGTCTACCACATGGTTGCATGACACGACCATATGGCCTATTTCATTTTTGGTACACAATTGTCCATACAGTCTTAGAGAGTTACACGGCCTAGCAACACGGCCGTGTGACCCTGAGTTACACGAGCATAAATTATTACACGGCTTGGCCACACGGTCTGAACCCTATCATACGGCCGTATAACCCCCGTTTTCAGTTTTTACTCAATTTTTTTAAAGATTCATTTTAATCCATAATTGTTTCCAATTTGTTTTAAATGTTATGTAAGATCGATTTAGATCCCAATTTGACTGAATACCATGGAAATGAATGGTTATGATTTATTTATTTGTTTTTTATTGATTTTATGATAAATGTTTAAGGTTTAATTTTATAATATATCAAATCTGAGCATAGGTGATTAGGTCGCTTCGATAATCATAATTAACTGTCGCTTCAGGTTTTCTTGTTCAATCAACTAGTCAATATCCTTGTAGGATCTTTTAATCTTCCACTAGAATAATGAGTCGACAAGAACTACTTANCTCTCAACCTCACAATACAAATCGGTTCAGGGTTAAGATGTTCACAGATAGGCCGTACCAAATTTGGGTTAATTCCAACCTTAATGACTTCCTAGGGTTGTCAAGCCTAGGGTTCAGGTTCTTCCTTTCGTAAACAACTGATCCCCTAAGAGAACCCTACAAAACAGTTAATTAATCATACCTGCACTCGCTAATCCCCCGCAAGAGGATTAGTTCCTCATGGATTTCATAAACAATATAGACTTGGTGTATAAAATAGGCATGAACAATAATTCAAGAATATAAGATTTAGAAGAAGTTTGATTTGTATTAGAATTGAATGCTGAATCCTCACAGAGTTTCATCATGTTTCACAAATCTGATTTCTTCCAGAAACCAAAGAACAAAAACTGAAAGAAACCTAAAGCCTAAGAAAAGAGAAAAACAAAAGACTAAATCTAAGAAGAAAATTATACATTATGAATGTTGTTCAAAACATGTGTTGATTGAGCCTATTTATAGACTTTAGAGTGGTCGTCATCCTTAACCCTAGGTCAGCTGTCATCCTTGTGCTTAATGTTTGATTGTGCTGACAAAAATGCCCCTGGCTCATAATTATTTCCCGTACAAAGGTAATGTTGGACACACCAGGTCCTGTGTTGCGATATCGAGGGTAGTATGCTTCATCTTCAGGGTGTCTTCAGGGGTGTGTCGCGACACCGAAGATAGTCTTGGAATTATTCTATTCTCCAAGCCCGAATACGGGATGCCACATCGTCGTCTCATGTCATTTACAACAAGTAAAAGTTCATTCTAAAAGAAAAGTCTTTCATATTATAAATTGTATAGGTTTAAAGTCAATTATACTTGTTAGTTATCAATGTTACATGCTAACCATACATCAAATAGTCTTATAATATTTATTAAACATGCATAAGGTCCATTTAACAAAATATCAAAACTATCACGTAGGTATCGATATTGACGCTAAGGTATCAATATTTTCTTTACATGGTATTGATACCACTTGAAAAAACGATACCGAACTTGCATCCTGTTTCTCAATTAAAAGTCAAAGTCTCGAAAATTATTAGTACCTGCCATGATATATTGATATTTTAACCCTGAGTATCGATACTCGAGCAAAGGTAACGTACCAATTCTCTATTTTGACTCCCTACACATTTCAAAACACAAAGGTATCGATTTTAAAACTCGATTATCGATACCTCTGCTCCAGACCTAAAAAATGTAGCATAATTAAGCAATTAGTCCATTCCAATTTGGTTCCTAAACAACATACATCAATTACTTTGACAAATAATCATTCAACAGCCTAATTAACAGTTTAATAACGCAAAATCATGTTCGAGCAAGTAATGACAATCCACCCTCATGCTCATGAACCCAAGCATAACAATAACATGTAATCCTTATAAACCGAACTAAAAACCAGAAAAATACCTAGAATTTAACACGACTATAAACAAGTCTACCACATTGCATTATTCCCCAAAACGTAATACATACGAAATAACAAATAAACTTGCTTGGATCACCCTCGGAACCATACTGCTCACACCAGCACACAACTAATATGCAATGGTTTAAAATGAGTGAGTGAGCTTAATAAGCTCAGTGAATGCCTAGAACATCTACCTTGTAAAAAATTCATCAAGCATTAACGAAACAATTCCATATAGCACAACCTCAATAGTTCCAACTTTAGTGTCATGATATACTTACTTGTGCATTATTTTCCAGTTCATTTACATGGAAAAACGTATTCACTTTTAAGCATATACCATATTACACATATGATCACCTAACATACAAGCATATATCACCATACTCATATAATCTCATAACATTTAAACATATGTCACAATACTCGTAAAATCACATAACAATCAAGCATATACCACAATACTCTAAAACATCTTTATATATAAATTGCATAATTTTCACATGTCATATAAACACATATCGCAATACACACATATTCATAAGTTAAGATAATTTGCATAGCAACCATATACTCATTTAGGCATACATCACATTACACATATATAAATTTTAAGATAATTTGGCAATTGAGCTATGAAATGTAAAAGCGAGCTCTATCATCACTCATCAGATACACAGATCTCCAACACACTAAACATAGACTCATAGAGTCAAACATGCCCCAACAATGAAACATAAAGCTAACACTCTCCTTATTTCCCCTCACATGTCCCGTTTAATGGAGCTTAGCTCACATTCCCTTATCCCTCCAACATGTCCCAGGGCCTCAACACCCAAAATCACTATACATATAGGTGAGTACTCACAATCCTATGGCATGCCAACTATATCCAATGGTTTCAAGATCATAAGCCAAAATATCAAAAGTCAAACACATATCACTTACCGATTATTCGTGCATAATCATTGCATATTTGCATCTTCAGCAAAACACTATCACTAACATTTAGCATATACATAACATGTACATATTTCCACTTTCACAACAGTTATCATAACCACATATCACATGTTATAGCATCTCATCTCAATTTACATATTCGCAAACACATAAGCACTTTATTCACAAGATAACATAGGTATGAGAAATCTTACACTCGAAATTTAGAGTAGGGGTTTAAGCTACTACTAAATTGCCAAATAATGTATTGAATCATGTCCACAAGCAATTATTCCAAACACTCATGAATATTCTTTCGCAAAAAAGCCGAAAGCTCAAACTAGCTTTTTCTTGTCTTTATCTCTACTCGTAGAAGGTCCTAACAAATTTGAAACTTCAACGCAATAATTCACACAACTATACATTCAAAAATCAGCTAAGGACTCACCGCAAGCAATCAAATACATAAGCCTAAGCTATGTTCTCATGTAGCTGAAACCTTTAACATAACCAACTTGAAATCCAAATATCTCAATCTTCACTTAATCTTTTCGCCTAAGACAAGTTCCATTCATTTAATTATTCACCTACGACTAATTCCCAACCTTTAAACTACAATAAAATACTCAATTTATATTATCGAGTTTTTCGACATATTTTATGGCTATTTTTTGAAAAGTCATTAAAACTCAAGAAATCTCTAATGAAACTTCAAAGTAAATTTAGAAACCTCTTAATCATGTCAAAAGTAATTGAAAAAATTTTTGAAACTAGGTTTGTACCCAAATTCCACCATTAACGAGCCAATTTTTGGCTTTTATTCAAAACATGCGATTTAATGGCTAATAATTCAGTTTTAAAGACTAATTAACATTTAAAACTAATTAGAAGTTGAATCATTACCTTAGACGATGAAAAATTGATCATTTGATTGAAAACCCGAAAAACTCACAAGCTTGACAATGGAGAAATCAATGGTGTTTTTCTTAACTTCTATGGAGGTTTATGACTAGGAGGATGATAGAAATCAAAGGAATAGAGTCTAGGAATCAGAACCAATTGTAAAGGGCTTAGGGAAGTAAGGGATGGCAACAACAATAAAATGGGAAGAAGACTAACGTGAAATTTATAGGTGGGGATGATATTAGGGTGATTTTTAAAATTTGGTTTAATTGCATCTTAAAAACTCATAATTTTGACTTTTTTACAAATCAGCCCAATATTCAAAATTAAAGGTCTTTAAAACTCTTTTTCAAAAATTGATTTAATTTCCTAAAAAACTAGAGTAAAAAATATTACCGATAAACCATGTCGCAAAATTTCAAACACTTTAAGGAAAAAATTCCTAAATTACCCTTAGAACTCTTAGGCCATGTTTTGGGGTGTTACATGCGACATCCAGCTCTCTGTGTTGCAACACAGCGACCAGTATTGACTTAGCACGCCTTCTAATGGTCTCCTGCATGCTCACGAAGTATATTAGCTCACCTTTAGGCCTTACAACCCCTAAGGTCAATAAAAGACTCAAATTACACACTTTATTGAATTTAACTAAACTTGTGAAAACATAATTAAAACTTAACCAAAATGCTTGTGTTTAAGCTCCTAGAGTATGAAAACTAGTTTAATCTGCTACACCGAATTATGACAAATCAAACTCCCTCACACTTATGTCATTGCTTGTTCTCAAGCAAAGCAAACAAAAACATTAAATTAAAAGATGACCCTTGAGTCGGTATGGTACAAATGTTGGTTTTGGAGCACATGAATAAGCATTTCATATTTACACATAATCTTAACATGATCTATAGCTGACTTACCACTTTTGGTATTAAATACCTAAGTTTAGTATATTATAAAGCATATAAGTATTAAGGGTCTCAAATGTAGGAATCCATCAATAAATTATACAAGTAATTTGATTATCCTAGTAGAATACAAACAATCATAAATGAAATTATTCAGTATGATTGCAAATTGTAAATAAGTCTACCTAAATCACATAAGGCTTTTCGGCTTGTAACATTTTGAAGCTTGGGACAGATATGGAATTCAAGAATAGTAACCATCAAATAGCTTCAAGCACAAAAATAGTTTGACACATCATATTGTCCCCTCTTGTTCCCCTTTAACGACCCTTTTTCGCTCACCTCCTTATTTCTCCATAGGAAATCACAGCGTAATACAACAACTATGGCTAACTCATGAGTTTATTTTCACTAGTGAACGAGTCTCTCTATTTTTGGTGACTTTGTAACTTTTCTTTCTTCGTTTTCAATACATTTCACATTCATAAATGCTTTTACCTCAAGAACTTTTTCTACTCGGTTTTTATTTTCTTTTTGGATTTTTCTTTTGTTGTACATATTAGCTAACCTATAATTAGTGTATTGCACTTATCTTTCCAATTCACTCTATTTTTACAAAACCACCGTGATGTATCTACTTAACCCTCAATATGTATGCTCAGGCATCTATAATCATGTAATTTAGGACTAAAGAAAAGGGTAAGCAAGAATTATAGTTTTTAGCTCAGGTTTTGTGTAAAGGTTCATTAAGAAGTGTATTCTGACTCAAAAATAGGTACTAATGATAGATGAATAAAGGTTAGGTTTTTGGCTCTGGGTGTATACCAAACAATGCCTTAGATCATCTCTAGGTATCTCATTATTCACAAATTTAGTCAACCAAACAATCACAAATTCAACTGTCTATCATTCATATTAGCATGCTTGTTTCCTTATATTCTTTATTTCATTTGGTACATTCAATTGCTTAATGCCTATTTACAGTGTAATATATAGAATTTAATAGTCAAATAATCAAAAATTTAAAATCACCTATCATCATGCCAAATTTACTGTAAATACAATCAACCTATGTATATGCTCCTAACCAATCACTTGTATTTCTACAAGCTCAAGCACACAATTGATAAGAAAAACGTAAAAATTAAACAAATTCTCTATGTTACCTCCCACAATTTAGAAAACACATTGTCCTCAATGTGTAACCCTGAAAAGATAATCAATGAAGTTACCTAATTGATCATGACAGTTTCGCGGACTGTTGGTGGGTGCTTCCTCCTTTGATCATTGAAAGCTCAAAATCATTGTGCTTCTTCCATGTGAGGTTCCTATACAGAAAATTCAAACACAAAACAGCTACTAGTATATTATTACTCCTACTCCTAACAATGGAAATAAAAATTATCATCCCAAATTTAATACAATCTTTCAAAATAAAAATTAGAGGTTCAGTCATCCTCCTCAAAATCCATCTCATCATCTTCCTCCGCTTTGTAACACCCCTAACCCGTATCTGTCACCGAAATAGGGTTACGGAGCATTACTAAAAAATCGTAACCTAAAAACATTCATTTCCAAACATTATAATAATCATAGTATAATTAATTTATACACATGCATATCATCCCTTATTCGAGCCCTCGAGGCCTTAGAAACACTTTAGGAACAATTCGGGACTAAATCGGGAACATTTGAAACATTGAGGAAAAAGTTAGAAAAATTCACACTGTAGGGGTCACACGGCTGTGTGACTCACACGACTTAGACATACGCCAGTGTATTAGACCGTGTGACTTTCGAAATAGGGACACACGATCGTGTCCGTGCCCATGTAACTCTCTGACTTGGGTCACACGGCCAAGCCACACGCTCGTGTACCAAGCCTTGTAACATTCGAAATAGCCACACACGCCCATGTGCCTGGTTGTGTGTTAGGCTGTGTAACATTCAAAGTGCAACTTTTAAAACCTAAAGGGGACACACGGCCGTGTCGTGTGGCCGTGTGTCACACACAACTTAGACACAAGCCCGTGTTTTAGGCTATGTGGACAAGAATTAGGCAAAAATCAAGTCATTTCTCTCACCCAAATCAAGCATGTACCTACAAGCCATTTGCACATATAACCAAAACCTTATATCATGTCCAAAACATGCATAATAAGACCAATTAAATAGACTAATTACTCATCCAACCAATATGCCATATAGGTACCTCAAACACAATTAAGCAAATATACCTAAACATCTGCCTAAATGATCATATTCAACCAAACACATATAACTCAATTGCATATCAATGTATGCCATAATTGACCACATTGAAACTTCACCATCATATACCAAATTGGTCATCCAAAACATGCATCAAATTGACCATATAAACACCAACCATCAAGGCATCAAAGTGCCAAAAGCACACCTACCATGTTACCATACATGCAAGCCAAATATAACAACTAGCTCATTAAACACAATTTTACCTATACATTCCATTATAACCATGACTAAACCATTAAAATCTATCGATATAATCTGTGGATAGTGTGATAGGCCTCTGATGAGCTTCCCAACCGAACGAGCTTTCGATTATCTATAAAACATAGGAAAGAAAACTACGTAAGCATGTAATGCTTAGCAAGTTTGTAAAACATAAAACATAACTTACCAGTTCATTTATAACGATTAAGAACGAGCATTACAAAATCCAACCACAAGCTTGGTACAACCCTAAGCACGAACAACAACATACGTTAGCATATTAAAACATGATTCACATGAACTTAATATGGTAAGCTATTATACATGAACATAATCTATTTGAATTCATCATCCTTTTTAACATAACATACTTTCAATGCACTCACCATTTCAATTCTTTTAATAAATACATATCATGGTTCATATTGAGCACTTACCATTTTCTTTCCTATTTATGCCCGTTGAACCATTTAGAATATCATCGTATACACAAGATAGCTCACACGAAGTATGCTAAACATATAATCGTAACCTTTCCTTTCCTTTACATCATTGCTCACACGAGCTGTGAAATGAGCCTACTCACATGAGCTGTCGGTCAGAATGTAAGCTACACGATGATTCTCACACGAGCTGTGGAGTATCCACAACAAATGTAGGACTTCAGCCATCGATAGGACATTCAAGACCAGCACCCGAAACATGGAAACCCTAATAACATGTCATTTGTATGCTACGAATTCCTAAGGTTCAAACGGGCTCAATAGTCTTCGTAACATCGTTGGATTTACATTATTCAGTTACATGAAAATCAACATATTTCATATAGCTCAAAACATAGCATTAAAACGATACACAATCATACGAACTTACCTCGACGATTAAGGCGTAGAAACGGAGTCGACTAATCCGAAGCTTATCTGTACCCCGATCCAAATCCGTATGAGGTCTATCTTGATCTAAATAGGTAAATTCAATCTATTTAATACACATACTATTCAATTTAATCCAAAATTCATACTTTTACAAATTTACATTTTTACCCCTAACATTTTAACTTCTTTATAATTTAGTCCTTAAGCTCGTAAATGGAAATTTATGCAATTTCATTTGTAACCTATGCTATCCGAATTGATTATGAAAACATATCAATCCATACAAATCATTATTTCACAATTTCACCATGTACTTTTTTCTATTTTTACAAATAAATCCCTAATTGACAATTTCATCAAAAATCACTTTACAAAATTTGTTTAGTTATCAACAAGGAATCACAATCTTTCATCAAAATTCATATATCATGCAAGAAAATTCATGGAAAAATCCTAAACCTTTAACAGTTTTGGAAATTAGTGCTTGGGCTAGCTAGATTAAGCTACAATGATTCCAAAAACATAAAAATCATTAAAAACAAGACAAATTTCACTTACATGCAAGCTAGAGAATTGGCCGAATATTTTGAACCCTAAAATGGTGTTCTTAGCCTTCAAAATCGATAGGGAAGAAGATGAATGAAACAAAATAGATTTTTTAATTAATTTTAACCTTAATTACCTAATTACCAAAATAACCTTTAAAAACATTTATAATTTAAATAAAACTAATCCATGAATGTCCACTAACTATATGAACGGTCTAATTACCATTTAATTCCTTTAAATTTAGAGTCTCATAGCTATTTGATACATTTAGCTACTAGATCTTTACTCTTTCACCTTTTACGATTTAGTCCTTTTCACCAAATTAAGCATGCAAACGACAAAATTTTTTAACGAAATTTTTATACAACACTATTAACATACCGTAAAAATTAAAATAATAATAAAATAAATATTTACTAGTCATATTTATTGTCCCAAAACCACTGTTCTGATTTTATTGAAAATGGGCTGTTACAACTCTCCCCTTAAAGGAATTTTCGTCCTCGAAAATCTTACCAGAAAAGAGGTTTGGGTATTGCACTTTCATAGCTTCTTCGGATTCCAAGGTAGCTTCTTCTATACTGTGTCATTGCCAAAGTACTTTCACTAAAGCTATGCTTTTATTTCTCATTTCTTTAACCTCTCAAGCTAGAATTCCGATCTGTTCTTCACTGTACGTCATATCAGGCTGAATCTCGACATCAATAGGTGAAATTATGTGTGAAGGTTTTGATCGATGCCGTCGTAATATTGACATGTGAAATACATTGTGAATCTTTTCTAACTCAAAAGGAAGAGCTAATCTGTAAGCTACTGGCCCAATTCTTTCAATGATCTCATATGGGCTTATAAATCGCGGACTAAGCTTCCCTTTACGATCAAATCGAAGAACTTTCTTCCAGGGCGATACTTTCAAGAATACTTTGTCCCCGACTTGAAATTCAATATCTTTTCTTTTAAAATCCGCATTGGATTTTTGTCGATCTGAAGCTACTTTCAAACTATCTCGAATCACTTTAACCTTTTCTTCGGTTTCTCGTATCAAATCAAGCCCGTAAAGCTTTTGTCACTGAGCTCAGTCCAATACAATGAAGTTTGACACTTTCAACCATACAAATCTTCGTACGGTGCCATTTTTATGCTCGATTGATAACTATTGTTGTATGCAAATTAAACCAATGTTAGAAATCTCTCCCAATTACCTTCGAATTCTAAAACACAACATTGAAGCATATCCTCGAGTAGCTAAACCACTCTCGGACTGACTATCGGTTTGGAGATGAAATGCGGTACTAAAATGCAACCGAGTACCTAGAGCCTTGTGTAATTTGCTCCAAGATTGAGATGTAAACCGCGGATCCCTATAAAAAATATTAGAAATTGGCACCTCGTGCAATCTGACAATTTCAGCAACATATAAATTTGCTAACCTTTCGAGTGAATAATCTGTATGCACTAAAATGAAATTCACAGATTTCGAAAAACGATCAACAATGACCCAAAAAAAATCTTTCTTTCTCGGAGATAGAGGTAGTCCCAATACAAAATCCATCGTGACACGTTCCCATTTCCACTCTAGAATCATCACTGCTTGTAACAAACAAGAAGGTACCTGATGCTCAGCTTTAACTTGCTAACACATTAAACATCTCGATATGAACTCAGAAATTTCTTGTTTCATACATGGCCACCAGTACATTTGTTTCAAATCACTGTACATTTTATTGGCACTAGGATGAATAGAAAAGTTACTATTGTAAGCTTCTTGCAAATTCTTCTGAACGAGATCTAAAATTCTTGAAACGCAAATCCTACCTTTAAAATACAAACTATCATCGGACCCAATCTGAAAGCTTGAATCACGGGTCGTCTCAATTTGTTTCCGTTTAGCTATCAACACATCACCGTATTTCTGAGCTTCGCAAATCTATTGGAAAAACATCAATCTAGCTTTCAACTTAGCTAAAATCGAACCGTCATCAGTCAACGTCAATCAAGTGTTCAAAGCTCATAAAGCAAACAAAGACTTTCTACTCAAAGCATCAACAACACCATTAGCCTTTCCTAGATGATAATCAATGATCAAATCATAATCTTTCAATAACTCGAGCCATCTGCGCTGCCTCAAATTCAAATCTTTCTGCGACATTAAGTACTTCAGAATTTTATGATCCGTGAAGATATGACATTTTTCTCCGTACAAATGGTGTCCCCAAATCTTCAAAGCAAATACAATCGCTGCAAGCTCTAAATCATGCGTCGGATAATTCTTTTTCTGCGGTTTTAACTGTTTAGAAGCATACGCTATTACTTTGCCCTCCTGCATCAAAACACAACCCAAACTATTTAACAATACATCTCTATAAATCACAAATTCTTTACCCAACTCTGGCTGAACTAACACTGGTGTTTCAGTTAACAATGTTTTTAATTGATTAAACATTTGCTGACATTTTTCTGACATTTTTCTGACATCTCAAACTTAACATCTTTTTGCAACTATTTCGTCAATGGTGTAGCAATCATCGAGATTCCCTTAATGAATCTCCTATAATATTTGGGTAAACCCAAAAAACTTCTCGGAGGCTTCCAATCAAAAACATGTAAAATTTTGCTCAAATCAACTCTAATGCCATCGGCCGACACAACATGTACCAGAAATCTGAATTCCCAAAGCCAAAATTCACATTTGCTAAACATAGTGAATAATTTATTTTCACACAAAGTTTTCAAAACAATTCTCAAATGCTCGATATGCTCTGTCTCATCCCATGAATAAATCAAAATATCATCAATGAATACCACAACGAATCTGTCTAAATACAGTCTAAAAATTCTGTTAATCAAATTCATAAATACTATAGAGGCATTTGTCAAACCAAGCGACATCACAAGAAATTCATAATCTCTGTACCTGGTCCTAAACGCGGTTTTCAGGACATCTGAGTATTTAACTCGCAACTGATAATAATCAGAACAAAGATCAATCTTTGAGAACACTGTCGAACCTTTC
Source organism: Gossypium gossypioides (assembly GCA_013467495.1). Classification (NCBI taxonomy): domain Eukaryota; kingdom Viridiplantae; phylum Streptophyta; class Magnoliopsida; order Malvales; family Malvaceae; genus Gossypium; species Gossypium gossypioides. The sequence continues at coordinate 9,439 of JABEZY010270127.1, read as the reverse complement.
AACTGATCAAATAGATATTCAATACGCAGCAATGGGTACTTGTTCCTAATCGTGACTTTGTTGAGTTGTCGATAATCGATACATAATCACATAGATCCGTTCTTTTTCTTAAAAAAATAAAATAGGTGCGCCCTAAGAAGAAAAATTGGGTTGAGCAAAACCCCTATTTGTCAACTCTTGCAACTGTGCTTTCAACTCTTTTAACTCTATAGGTGACATTCTGTAAGGTGCTATCGATATGGAGATGTTCCCGACACTAACTAAATAGCAAACTCAACCTCTCTAATCAGCGGTAACTCGGGTAACTCCTCTAGAAACACATCTGAATACTCACATATCACTAGAACCGATTCTAGCTTCAACTCAAAAACTCTAGAATCAAATATGTAAGCAAGATATGCTTCACAACCTTTTCTAACATACTTCTGTGCTAACATAGCCGATATAACACTAGACATACTATCCAGTCTATCTGATTCAATCTGAAGCTTTTCACCGTTCTGACACTTTAACACAATAAGCTTTCATCTACAGTTCACAACAACATCATGCAGAGTCAACCAATCCATACCCAAAATCACATCAAACTCATCAAAGGGTAGTAGCATTAAATCGGTCGAAAAGTTGCAATCTGGATCATCAACGAACAGTTTTTACAAACTTTATGAACTAACACATACTGACCTAGGGGGTTCGTTACTTTAACCAGAAATTCAGTAGACTCGAAAGGCAGTTTCTTACTTGACACTAGATTCATGCATACATACAAATGTGTTGATCCTAGATCAATCAAAGCAGTAATATCAGTATCAAAGATAGAAAATGTACTTGTAATAACATCTAGTGTTGATTCTTCTTCTCGTGCACAGATCGTATAAGCTCTAGTCAGTGCTCGTGCCTCAAATCTCACAACAGAGTCTTACGTCCCACTGTGGCTATTACCCGTATTTCCAATGTTTCGAGGTGGCCTCCCTCTCACAGTTATATTACTTGGTTGAGTAGTTTGAGCCTTTACTTTCTTTGACCTTTCCGGACAATCACTGAGATAATGTTCATACGAACCACATTGGAAACATGACCCGTCTTTCAATTTGCATTCACCAAAGTGTCGTCTATTACATTCCTGGCATTCTGGCTTGTTGTTCATGACACTGCCCACACTCTCTACAGATGTAGCCTGAGGTTTCGAGATTGAATGTTGTTTTCCTCTATCTTTCCTGGACTAATCTATCGAAGCATACAAACAGTTATGATATTCTTTTGGTTTCTTCGATGGTGACGAGTATGCTTTCCCAAATGTCGTTTCTTGAATCACGAGCCTCAGAGTTAGCCTTTCTCTTTTCTTTACTAAGTTCTTCAACTTTATGTGCTTTGTCAACTAACAGCATGAATTCTTTTAGCTCAAGAATCCCAACAAGCAGCTTTATATCTTCATTTAGTCCATCTTCAAATCGAGTCCACATTGCAGCTTTTGTTGGTACACATTCTCCGGCATATTTTCTAAGTTGAACAAATTTCCTCTCATACTCAGATACAGACATCCGACCCTATTTTAGCTCAAGAAATTCTTTACATTTCTTATCGAGAAATCTCTGACTCACGTATTTCTTTCCAAAATTATGTCTGGAAAAACTCCCAATCAATCCGATCTCTTGGCACAGCCAAAACTAGAGTATTCCACCACTGATCAGTTGAATCTTTCAATAACAATACTGCAAATTTCACACATTCCTCCATTGTACAGGATAATTCATCAAAAACTCTAATTGTATTTTCCAACTAGAACTCGACTCTCTCCAGATCATCTTCAACTATACCAATGAACTCTTCAGCCTCATACTTACGGATTTTATCAGCTAGAGGCTTACTCACTCGTATTAGTTCCAAACCCTGAGGAACTACGGGAACTAGTTGGGAAACAAGTGGAGGTGGAGGTCCTTGAGCCATCAGGTTCGTTTTACGAACTCGGTAAACCACTCGTTCATCATCTGGAAGAAGGCTTTTTTAGCCTCTCCTCTCCGGCCTGTATCCACTAGACGCTGCCCAGTGAATGGAGGCTTGCGCATTACTCTCAACTTCATTGGAGACAGCTCCATTGGATAACATTATCTATATAAAACATAGTCCAAATCAAGTTAGGAATTATCACACTATCACAGGTTATATAATGGCATGTATTTCTAGACTCAAACTCGCTATGTTCAGTCCAAGAATTCACTAAATCGTAGCTCTAATACCACTAAATGTAACACCCCTAACCCGTATTTGTCGCTAGAATAGGGTTATGGAGCATTACTAAAAAAATGTAACCTAAAAACATTCATTTCCAAACATTACAATAATCATAGCATAATCCATTTATACACATGCATGTCATCCCTTATTCGAGCCCTCAAAGCCCTAGAAACACTTTAGAAACTATTCGGGACTAAATTAGGAACATTTGAAACATTGAGGAAAAAGTTCAAAAAATTAAAACTGCAAGGGTCACACGGATGAGACACACGCCCGTGTTTCAGACCATGTGACTTTCGAAATAGGGACACATGACCATGTCCCATCCTACATCTATGCCCGTATAACTCTCTGACTTTGGTCACACGGCCAAGCCACCACCCGTGTGCCAGGCCGTGTAACATTCGAAATGGCCACACACGTTCGTGTGCCTGGTCGTGTGTTAGGTCGTGTAACATTCAAAATACAACATTTAAAACCTATAGGGGACACACGGTTGTGTCGTGTGGCCGTGTGTCACACACGGGTTAGACACACTTCTGTGTCTTAGGTCGTGTGGAGAAGAAATAGGTCAAAATCAAGCCATTTCTCTCACCCAAATCAAGCATGTACCTATAAGCCATTTGTACATATAACCAAGACCTTATATCATGTCCAAAGCATGCATAATAAGACCAATTCAATAGACTAATTACTCATCCAACCAATATACCATATAGGTACCTCAAACACAATTAAGCAAATATACCTAAACTTATGCCTAAATGGTCATATTCAACCAAACACATATAACTCAATCCCATATCAAAGCATGCCATAATTGACCATATTGAAACTTCACCATCACATACCAAATTGGTCATCCAAAACATACGTCAAATTGACCATTAAACACTAACCACCAAGGCATCAAAGTACCAAAAGCACATCAACCATATTACCATATATACAAGCCAAATATAACAATTAGCTCATTAAACACAAGTCCACCTATACATGCATTATAACCATGACTAAAACATCAAAATCTATCGATATAATCTATGGATAGTGTGATAGGTCTCTAATGAGCTTCCCAACGGAACGAGCTTTCGATTATCTATAAAACATAGGACAGAAAACTATGTAAGCATGTAATGTTTAGTAAGTTTGTAAAACATAAAAGATAACTTACCATTTCATTAATAAACATTAAGAACAAGCATTATAAAATCCAACCACAAGCTTGGCACAAGCCTAAGCGCCAACAAAAACACATGTTAGCATTTTCAAACATGATTGACATGAGCTTAATATGGGTAAGCTATTATACTTGAACATAATCCATTTGAATTCATCATCTTTCTTAACATAAAATACTTTCAATGCACTCACCATTTCAATTCTTTTCATAAATACATATTATTGTTCATATTGAACACTTACAATTTTCATTCCTTTTTATGCCTGTTGAACCATTTAGAATATCATCGGATACACAGGATATTTCACACGAAGTATGCTAAACATATAATCATAACCTTTCCTTTTCTTTATATCATTGCTCACACGAGCTGTGAAATGGACATGCTCACATGAGGTGTGGGTCAGAATATAAGCTACATGATGCTGCTTACACGAGATGTGGAGTATCCGTAAAAAATGCAAGACCTCAGTCATCGGTAGGACATTCAAGACCAGCACTCGAAAGATGGAAACCCTAATGACATGTCATTTGTATCCTACGAATTCTTAAGGTTCAAATGAGGCTCGATAGTCATCGTTACATCGTTGGATTTATATTATTTAGTTACATGACAATCAACATATTACATATAGCTCAAAACATAGCTTTAAAATGATACACAATCATACAAACTTACCTCGACGATTAAGGCATAGAAACGAAGTCGACTAATTCGAAGCTTTATCTTTACCCTGATCTAAATCCGTACGAGGTCTATCTTGATCTAAATAGGTAAATTCAATCTATTTAATTACATACTAATCAATTTAATCCAAAATTCATTCTTTTGAAAATTTACATTTTTACCTTTGACAGTTAAATTTGTTTACAATTTAGTCCTTAAGCTCGTAAATAGAAATTTATGCAATGTCATCCCTAAACCATGCTAGCCGAATTTATTATGAACAAATATCAATTCATGCAAATCATTATTTCATAATTTCACCATGTACTTTTACTAATTTTACAAATAAATCCCTAATTGGCATTTTCATCAAAAATCACTTTACAAAACTTGTTTATTTAACAATAAGGACTCATAATATTTCATTAAACTTCATAAATCATGTAAGAACATTCATGGAAAAACCCTAAACCTTTAACAATTTTGCAAATTAGTCCCTGGGCTAGCTAGATTAAGCTACAATGATTCCGAAAACATAAAAATCATTAAAAACAAGATAAATTTCACTTACATGCAAGCTAGAGAGTTGGCTGAATGTTTTGAACCCTAAAATGGTTTTCTTTTCCTTCAAAATTGATAGGGAAGAAGATGAATGAAACAAAATAGATTTTGTTTTATTAATTTTAACCTTAATTACTTATTTACCAAAATAACTTTTAAAAACTTTAATAATGTCAATAAAACAAATCCATGAATGTCCACTAACTATATGAATGGTATAATTACCATTTACGTCCTTTAAATTTAGAGTCTCATAGCTATTTGATACCTTTAGCTACTAGAACTATACTTTTGAACATTTTACGATTTAGTCCTTTTCACCAAATTAAGCATGCAAATGACAAAATTTATTAATGAAATTTTTATACAACACTAATAACATATCGTAGACATTAAAATAATAATAAAATAAAAGTTTACTATTCAGATTTGTGGTCCCAAAACCATTGTTCTAATTTTACCGAAAACGACTGTTACACCTTCTTCAGTTCCTGTTTCCTCTTCGTTCCCATGCTCCTTTTCTTCGTGCTCTAGATCTGTTGACCCAAACGTATCTAGCGTGTAATTAGGTACCCTAATATTTTTTCTATGCAAACTCTTGAAAATTGAGATTGACTCTTGCATCCAGTGTATCTTCCAATCTAGCTTGGGATGACTACTTTCGCCAATTTCTTGTCAAGTGGTCGGTTTTGCTTTTTTCTAAGACGAAGTCAGAGCGACCGTCATCTTTTGTTGGCGTTTGTTCCACTCCTTTATTTATTTTGCCCTAAGCTCAGTGTACTGTGTATACAAAGTGTCACAAATTATGCTTTAGGATGGCTTTATTGATTGCTCCATGGACGCCATCGGAACACCTACTCTTTTGCATAAGGTCGTCACTAAGTGGGGAAAGAATACTCCTATTTTCTAGCCATTAACGAATCACTTCATATTTTGGTATGTCCATCTTCCAATTCATATCTATTTTTCTGCAAAATAGAGTAAAGAAAACCGCTCAAAAGGTATTGACATTAGATACATTTCAAGCAGGAGCTATTCAAGTGCACAGAAATTGAAACCACATTTTTGCCTCAGGAAACATTATCGCTTGATTAAAAGAGTTTGGTATATCTATGCCTAGGCGACATTTCCTGTCACCCCTTCCTTCTGTTAGGAAACTTATAATGTTATGAATGTTTATGTCTTGAAAATATTCTAAATTTGTTTCTCCTATAAAATATTTTTCATAAAATGGAGCATTATAAAATTCCTAAATAACCTGAGGGGTGATTTGAACTTCCTTCCCTCACACTACTACTGTATCTCATGTGTGTCCTTTGATTTTCTTAGACTTTTGGGGTCCCGTAAATATGCATAAAATTTCTGAACTACAGGGACCATGGCAGAGTCTTTTGGGATCGTATAATGTTTCCATCTATGATATCTAACTAAAGGCCATATCTCTTGATAGAGAACCATCGATGGTTCAAATCCCCTCTCGAGAATAAATGTTTTTCCCTAAAGTTCTAGAAAATATTTTTCAACGGTTGGATTCGGGAAATTAGAGGGATTCGAAACTATCGATGGTTCCAGTTTGTTGGTTCTCCTTATTTTCTTGGTGGCATTTTTAATATCATTCTAGTTTAATAACTAACGAACTAACAGACAAAGTTTTTAATGGAACAATAAAAATAGGAGTTAAGAATCCTTAACCTTAGAAGAATATGCGTCGGATTCCCTATACTATTCATTTTTTCATTCCTTTGAGTGCTTCCTGTTCATTTCTATGCCAAATAAAGATGAAGAGAAGAAATTTTATAATAAACTGGTAAGGAGAAGTTAAAAAAGGTGTTTAGGGTTTATGAAATTTGAGATTCTTTGAAGTGTTCAAGGTGTTAGGATTAGTTTGGGTGGTTGCTTAATATGTTTTTGGGTTTTAAATGAAGTGTTTTTATGGTTAAAACCAGATTAATAGGGTGCTTAGTTGGCCAAGTTGAGCAATTAGGTCGGGTCAACCCTGCAAAAAATTGCAACGATGTCATGACATAGGAGTTTTGTATCGCGATAGCCTTGGCAGTATGCTATTGTCGCGAGATCGGGGTTCGATGTCGTGACACACTGAAATTTTGATATTTTGGGTATACTATTTTCAGTGTCGTGACACAGAGTCCATGTCACGACATTGAGTTAGTTTTTTGGATTCCTTCAATTCTGGCCTTGGTGTTGCGACACGGGGTTGCCGTGTTGTAACACTGGTTCTATTTTTGCCCAAACTTCTAATTTATAGAGTGTCATGATTCCTATAAAACATAAAATTGATAAAAAAAATAGAACCTAGACTAAACAGTTAGTTAGATACACAATAATTTACACAAAAAATTAAATATTGACTCAAATTATCAGGTTTTACTGCCATATTCATCCGACAACTCCATTAACGTCGACGCTCATTTGGTTCTTTTAGTATTAGTCCATCGCCCATTGTGCCACTCCACCTTCTTCCGTTTGCCCCTTTCCTTGAACCTGTTCTTTTGACTTGTACTAATTATAGAACATACACCCCTTAATTTGAGGTTATTAAGGTTAAAGATAGATAATTCATTACAATGGTCCCTACTTCCTCTTATTTTCTACACCTTGTTGATGACCACATTGAAAAAATTTCTATTTCACCATTGATCTTTATGGTTAATTCATTTTTCTTTAGATCAATGGTGAACCTTGACATAGCTAGAAAAGGCCTACATAACAGAATGGGTATCTCTCGATCTTCTTCAAATTCTAAAACTACAAAATCTATCGGAATGATAAAGTTGTGCATTTGACTAACACTTTTTCCAATACTCCTTTCGGATGTACTGAAGATCTATCAGCCAATTGTAGTGTAGTTTGTGTGTTCTTAAGGTTCCCTAACCTGTGTTTTTTCACATATTGATAGAGGCATTAAAATGATGCTAGCTCCCATAGGGCTCTATTAAAATGAATTCTCCCTATCTCTATAGGAATTGTAAAACTTTTCGGGTCTTTCAATTTTTAGGGAACCTGTCTAGAGATAATAACACTATAGGAGGTGCTTATATTAACTTGTTCACCTACCTTAATTTTCATACACCTAGACATGATTTCCTTTAAAAATTTGGCATACTTAAGGACTTTCTTAATTAGTTCGATTAAATGCAGTTTGACATTTAATGTTTTAGACAAGTTCAAAAAGCTTACAAACTCGTCTTCATTCTATTTTTTGTCTCTTTTCCAACCTTGAAGGGAATGGTACCTGTGTTTTAGCAATTTCTTTAGTCACCTCTTTCTTCAGCTTAGCAGTCGGTTTAGTTACCTCTTCTAGTTCTTGTTCTTCGATAGCTCTCGAGGTTTTCTTGAAGATCTTTTGCATTTTCTCTTATCTCCTTTTGTATCATACTTTTCAGGCTACTCAACCTTTTGACTGCATTTCCCCTCAATTTTATCCAAGCGTTGACCACATACAGTATGGTCATTAGGGTTGGCCTTTTCTTAAGGTTTGATAGTTAGTGTTTTTAACTTGGTTAGAACTATTACCCCCTCCTTGATTTCCTTCCCATCTCAAATTTGGGTGATCTCTCAATCCGAGATTATAAGTATTTGAATTAGGGTTTCCACCCCTATTCCCAATGTAATTCACATCATCGATTGGATTATTTATATAGTGGAAGAGTGGTTTGTCCCCTCCATATATAGATGGTGAACTATTCTCAAACCCAACACGGTTGATTTTGTTCACTAGCTGTTGATATTTGTCGTCCTCTTGGACAGCATTTACTATGGATGGTCTCTGGCCATAAGTGTGCCGTTCAGTTGACCACTGGTAGGAGTTCATTGCTATATTTTCTATTAATTTGTATGCATCCTCGTACGTTCGGTTCATTAAGGCACCTCTTACAGCTCTATCTAATCCTGACATGGCGTGTATATCTAACCTGTTGTAGAAAGTTTGTAGTCGTAACCACTCGGGCAATCTGTGATGTGAGCATTTTTAAATTAGTGTTTTAAAACGCTTCTAAGCTTCGTGAAAACTTTCTCCCTCTAATTGTTTGAACATAGAAATTTCTCTTCTTAGTTGGACCGTCTTGCTAATAGGGAAGAACTTTTGTAGGAACCTTCCTGCAAATTCGTCCCATGTTGTGATAGATCATGGTGCCTACGAATCTAACCAAAAAACGGTATTATCAATTAATGAAAAGGGGAACCGAAGACGAATAGCATCATCAGTGACCCCGTTATATTTAAAGTATCACAAAGTTCGAGGAACCATTTTAAATGCTGACTTAGATCTTCTGTCATCATTCCTCAAAACTGTAAGTTATTCTAGATCATTTGGATCATAGCTAGCTTGATCTCAAAATTATTGGCCATGATAGCTAGCCTCGGTATACTCCCTTGAACCATATCCAGATTTGGTAACGCATATTCCCTGAGAGTCCTTTTGTTACGTGCCATTTTAATGTTTGCGGGTAGAGTGGTGGTGGTGGATCTTCTAAGTTGTTAGTGTTAGCTTCATCGAACAGTGGATTCTTGCGTGGTGATAAATTACCTATAGCAGCTAGTTGGTTCTACATTTTCTGTTGTTGTTGTAGCCAGCGATTCCTATGAATTATTCTTTCTGGATCTGTGACTGACTCTTTAGGTGTTCCCCTAGTACAAGTCATACACTAAACCCAAAAATAAAATATTAGTAAAAATAATAAAATAAAATTGCAACTATAATATAAAAATTTCCTAATTATTCTATTAATACACAAATATTAAAATTAAATTAGTGACGTTGCCGACAGCCTCCA
>JABEZY010270119.1:0-14734 GCA_013467495.1 Gossypium gossypioides | reverse complement strand
ATAATAATAATAAAAGGGATAAAATAAAAATGCATAATAATAAAGAAAATAAATAACAAGGATTTAAAACAATAAAAGATTTAGTAAATAAAAAGGCAACATTTAATAAATGAGGGATTAAATCAAAATTTAAATGAAATTTAAGGAATGTATTGCAAAAAAAAAAAGAAATAAATAAATGGGTAAATAAAGAAAAAAAGAAATAAAAGGCTAAATTAAAAATATAACAAAAGTAAAGGTATAAATCATAAAGAAAAGGACATAAAAGGACTAAATTAAAATAGGATGAAATATTTAGGGACTTAAAAGGCAATTTTCCCTCAAAATTTACATGTGTCCTTCCCTTAGTGGGTCCACAGTACTCGAGGGACCAAATTGCACAAAAACAAAATAAAAGGGCGAAAATAACAAGTAGTAGGATGAAATTGAAAAATAGCAAAAAAGCGGGAGGGCCAAAGCAAAAATGAGACCCTCCCTTTAAAAAACGCGCGGATTCTAAGGGAATCCAGGTCGGGTTATCGGGTCAGGTCAAAACGATGCCGTTTTGGGACTTACAAACACTGGCCAAAACGGCGTCGTTTAGTCCTGCCTATATAAACCAAAATTTTTTTAAAAAAATTCATACTGCTTAGGTTTAAAAAAAAAACTTTGAAAACCTATTTTTTCTCTCGATTTTTCCTTAGTCTGACTTTTGAGCAGCTAGCGCTCCACCATGGCCACTGGTCATCGACGACGGCGGCTGTCACCTCCGATGGCCGGATTTTTTTTAGAAAAATTACCTTTTTCTTTTTTTTTCTTTTTTGGATCCCGATCTGAAGGCAACGCCTTCGAAACTCGAAAAAAAAACTAAAAAAATAGCCCTCATCGCACCTCTCATGCCTCTTTTCCGACGGAATCCCAGCGAGCCCGAAGGAGCCCAAGGGTCTTTTAGAGTCAGAGAGGATCTCTGACGATGGAGGGAGGCGAAAGGACACCAGTAAAAATGTATTTTTATTTGTTATGCTTTTTGAAAATAAAAAAATCGCCTTTGTTTTCTTTTAACTTTTTGTGCTTCGTATTTTCTGTGTTTTGAATCTTACAAAAGTTCGGCCTTTATAGTCGTTTTAATTACAATATATCTCTTTTTTCTTTTTGTCTCTACTCTGCTATGCTGCTTTTTGTCTCTTTTCTTTCTTCTTTGCAGGTTACGATGGGAGAAGCATGCCCTTGCCATTTTGGTGAAATGGCGGCAAAGAAGGCACACCTCGGGGCAAGGGGCTTCGGGTAGCGTGCCTGAAAGAGAGCGACGCTAGAGGCTAGGGTTTTTTTTAGTTTTCTGAAAAGTTTAGGTTGTTGGGCTTTGGGCTTGGGTAACATTGGGTTTGGGTTAGGGTTTTGTATTTAGGCCATTATTTTGTAAATGGACTTGGATTTTTTTTTATTTTTGGTTTTTATATTTTGTTTATTTATTTTTGGTTTTGGGCCGGATGAAATTGGGCCTTTACAGCTACCCCTCTTTGCTTGTTGCCGTGTAACGAGAATGGAGCAAAAACTTTAAGAAGGACCAATGTTGTATGGTCTTGTCGAATCTCGACTTCTTTGGTGCTTCTATTTTTCAAGTAGTCTCATTCTAACCCATTGCAACTTCAGGGGTATAGGAATCGTAGTTTCAATCTACTCCGCTATAACTTCAGGGAGATAAGATTTGTAGCTTTAATCTGCAACACTGCTACTTCAGGGAAATAAGACTGGCTATGGTAGATTTAATCCGACCCACTACAACTTCAGAGGTATAGGATTCGTCGCTTCAATCTGCTCCATTGTAACTTCAGGGAGATAAGACTTGTAGCTTTAATCAGCTCCACTGCAACTTTCGGGGGATAAGACTTGTAGCTTCAGGGAGATAAGATTTGTAGTTTTAATATGCTCCACTGCAACTTTAGAGAGATTCTGATAGATTCAATTCGACCCACTGCAACTTCAGGGGTATAGGATTTTTAGCTTCAATCTACTCTACTGCAACTTCAGAGAGATAAGATTTGCTATGGTGATTTCAATTTGACCCACTGCAACTTCAAGGGTATAGGATTTATGGTTTCACTGATCTGTTACACTGTTTTTTGGGAAACATGACCTGTAGAATCCATTTCATATGCCTATATTTATGCCAAGTGATTAGGATGTTATGATAATGATGAACCAAATGCTCCTAACTAGATATATGAATGATATTTGTATGCATGGAGAATGTCATTTTCGAAAGTGATCACCTTTTTAGTGCTTAGGCTGACATTGCTCATTGTTTGTCAAGGTTCTTTTGCTGATGTGTTACCAAACTTTCTTGTTCAGATCTGGTATTTTTGACAGGAAACCCGAAGAAGTAATCACAATTTAGACTATTCGTTCCTAGATATTTCCAACTCTTAGATTTGGTTAGTTCTAACTAGTGGCCCTGTTTCAGGTCCTTGTACTATTTAGAAACCTTTCAGAGCAATATGAAAAAAATCCTTTTACTTGAATATTGTTAGTCCATTAATCGTTATTTCAATGTAAAAATGCTTGAAAAAGATTGTAACAATGGACAAGATTTCAATTTATTGGGAGCAAAGCTCGAAACGAATAGATTAATCAAAATAGCAAACATTGCTAAAATACAAAAAGAGTAGGATGAAATTGGGTGCCCCAAATATCGTAGTATGAGCTTCTTTGCACAAACTTCTTGAGGACCATTTTGAGTCTGATATGTGTCTAGGAAATCTAGAGTACTTTGTTGATGCTTCAAGATGTAAAGTTTATCCTCCTTATTACTTCTGAGGGGACAAGACTACCACATGCCTAATCTTTGATCAAAATTTGAGTTGCCCTTTCTCAGGTTTTCAACTCAAAACTCATTTGGTTTCAAGGTGCCTTTTTGCGAGTTTTCACATTGGCCTCTCCTTTCCTCTATTTTTTTAGGTAAAATATTTCTTGACTGAATCTGAATTCACGGGATTGGGCAAGTTTTTGCCATCCATTTCGGTGAGAATCAATGCTCCTCCAGAAAAAGCTTTCTTTACCACATAAGGTCCTTCCCAATTCGACATCCATTTTCCTCTGAAGTCTTTTTATATGGGTAAGATATTTTTCAATACCAGGTCACCCTCATAGAATTTTTTAGGGCGAACTTTTTTGTCATAAGCTTTCATTATTCGTTTTTAGTATATCTGACCATGACGGATAGCTTTCAGCCTCTTTTCTTCAATCAAGTTCAACTGATCATATCGGGTTTGGATCCATTCTGCTTCATCTAATTTCAATTCTGACAAAACTCAGAGAGAAGGAATTTCGACTTCAATAGGTAAAATAGCCTCCATTCCATAAACCAATTAGAAAGGTGTTGCCACGATAGAGGTTCTAACAGACGTTCGATAAACATAGAGGGCAAATGGTAACTTCTCATGCCAATATTTATAAGTCTCAGTCATTTTCCCCACGATCTTTTTAATGTTCTTATTGGCTGCCTCCACTGCACCATTCATTTTTGGGCGATATGGTGATGAGTTATGATGTTTGATCTTGAATTGACTACATACCTTCGCTATCGTAATACTGTTTAAATTCAATACATTGTCAGATATAATCTTTTCTAGCATCCCATATTGGTATATGATCTCTTTCTTCAAGAATTTACTGACTGTCGACTTTGCGACATTAGCGTAAGAAGCAACTTCTATCCACTTGGTGAAGTAATCGATAACCACAAAGATGAATGCCCATTGGAAGCTTTTAGTGAGATCAGCCCAATTGCATCCATGCCTCACATAGAGAAAGGCAATAGAAAAATCATAACATGAAGAGGTGAATGAGACACATGAATTTTGTCTCCATAAATTTGGCACTTATGGCATCTCTTGGCATAAATGATACAATTTCCTTCCATGGTGGACCAATAATATCCGAATCTCACGATTTGTCTGGCCATTGTAAAACCATTAGCGTGTGTTTCGCAAACCCCCTCATTGACTTCTTCTAAGATTTTCTTGGCCTCAACAGCGTCCACACATCTTAGTAGCATTTAATCCTTTCTTCTTGTATATAGGATCTTCCTATCTAAGACATAGTCATTGGCCAGTCTCCTTAGCGTCCTTTTATCATTCTCAGTTCCTACTCCGAGTATTCACGGTTCTTTACATATCGCAGTACATCATGGTACCAAGGGTGGTCATCCTTTTCTTCTTCCTCGATGTTGTAACAATGGGCTGGAGCCACATAAATACTCATGTGGATAGGTTTTACATCCTCTTATTTGTTTACTTTGACCATAGAAGCTAGGATAGCCAGGGCGTCAGCCATCTGATTTTCATCTCGCGGGAAGTAGCAAAAGGTGATGTCATCAAATTTCTTAATTAATTCAAGGACCAGCCTTTGATAATTGATCAACTTAGGGTCTCTCGTCTTCTATTCTCTTTTGGGTTGATAGATCACTAGTGCAGAATCCTCATATACCTCTAGTACCTTAATCTTGCGTTCTATGGCTGCACGGATACCCATGATGCATGCTTCGTATTCTACCATGTTATTTGTGCAATCAAAGTCAAGTTTACTGGTGAAAGGATAATGATCTCCATCTGGGGATATCAGCGCTGCCCCGATTCCATTACCCATAGCGTTTGAAGCCCCATCAAAATTTAGTTTCCAAGGATATTCTTCTTGAGCATCTTCTTCAGTGGTTGCAACATACATCAAATCCTCGTTTGGGAAATCAAAATTCAAAGGCTCGTAATCTTTTAGAGTTCTACTGGCTAGAAAATCTGCTATTACACTCCCTTTTACTATCTTTCGGTTTACATAAATTACATCAAATTCAGAAAGAAGAATTTGCCATTGGGCCATTCTTCCATTCAACGCAGTCGACTCCATCATGTACTTTAAAGGATCTATTTTTTTAGAAAAGCCAGGTTGTATGGTACCTCATGTATTGTCTCAGTCTACGAGTTGTCTAGATTAAAGCGCAACACAATTTCTCAATTGGTAAATATATTGTCTCACATTCAGTGAATTTCTTATGAGGTAGTATATCACTATTTCTTTCATTCCTGACTCATCCTGTTGGTCAAGCACGCATCCTATAGAATTCTCAAATAGTGCCAAGTATAGTATCAGTGGCTTATCTGAACTAGGTGGCATCAGCACTGGAGCATTGGATAGGTAATATTTGACCTTGCCAAAGGTTTTCTGGCATTCTTTATCCCATACACCTAGATTGTGTTTCTTAAGGAGACGAAATATGGGGTCACATTTCTCGGTTAGTTGTGAAATGAACCGAGCGATGTAATTTAATCTCCCTAAGAAACCACGAACCTCTTTTTGAGAACGTGACGGAGGCAACTCCTTTATAGCCTTGACCTTATCCAGGTCGATCTTGATCCCTTTTCTGCTGACTACAAATCTTAGCAATTTTTCCGACGTGGCCCTAAAGGTACATTTTGTTGGATTCAGCTTTAGTTGAAATTTTCTCAACCTCAAGAACAATTTCCTCAGGACTTGTACATGTTCCTTTCCTATTTGGGATTTTGCGATCATATCATCGACATAAACCTCGATTTTCTTGTGCATCATATCATAAAAAAAAGTTACCATGACTCTTTGATACGTCGCTCCTACATTTTTCAGTCCGAATGGCATCACTTTATAACAAAATGTCCCCCACATTGTTACGAATGTGGTCTTTTTCATGTTTTCAAGATGCATCTTTATCTGGTTGTATTCGGAGAAGCTATCCATGAAGAGAATAATGAATAACTTGTTGTATTGTTCACTAAGGAGTCGATGTGAGGCAACGAGAAATTATCTTTCGGGCTGGCTTTGTTAAAATCCCTGTGTCTACACATATTCGTACTTTCCCATCTTTTTTAGGGATGGGGACCATATTAGCTACCCGCTCCGAGTATTTAACCACTTGTAGGAAACCATCGTCGAATTATTTCTTGACCTCTTCTTTTATTTTCAAAAAGATGTCGAGCCTCATCCTTCAGATTTTTTGTTAAACCAGTTTGCATTCTTCCTTTATGAGAAGCCGGTGTACCACGATATCAGTACTTAGACCAAGCATATCCTAATACAACCATGCAAAGACATATTTGAAATCTTGAAGTAACTCAATGAGGTTTCGCTTTGTCTCTGCAGTGATGCAAGCTCCGATCTTCACCTCTTTCTTTTCTTGTTTGCCTCCTAAGCTTACAATTTCCACTGACTTTTTGTGAGATAGGATCTGTTTCTCATCCTGTTCTACCATTCTTAACAAATCAGGGGATAAGTTACAATCTCAATCATCTTCAAAGTCTTAAGATTCCTCTGGACACATATTTTGCTCAAAAGGAAACTCTAAGTCAGCAGCAGCGTCACTTGTATCATTGATATCTGGAGACATGTTATAGGAATAAAAAAAGACACAAAGAACAAATGGATCTAAGAATAATTTTCTATGTAGTATGAGTATGAATGAAATAGAAAGAATATTTGCCAAATGAGACACAAGTATGCATTTTATCGAAAGAAAAATAGTAGACATATGTCTTTTTCAAAAAAATATTCCTATTACTCCTAGGCTTAGAGCAATAAGTGTGTTTTGAACATTACTCTGAATTAGTTCTAAAATTTACAGGGATCTCTTCTACAGTCCAATTGTTTAGAACACTTCCGAGGATATAAGGACAAATGCCTGATAGGTTTTCTTTCCCAATTCTTTTTTCGGATATTGCATTGATGCTCATGTTTCCCAACATTTCTTCCGTGGTTTCTTTTTCTGACATTTTTCGTTCAAGATAAATGATTTCTCCTGACACGAATGTTTTAGATATATGGAGAAAGATCATTGGTTCCCACTTGACCTTTCCGCCACT
Source organism: Gossypium gossypioides (assembly GCA_013467495.1). NCBI lineage: Eukaryota > Viridiplantae > Streptophyta > Magnoliopsida > Malvales > Malvaceae > Gossypium > Gossypium gossypioides. The sequence continues at coordinate 7,874 of JABEZY010270119.1, read as the reverse complement.
TAGTCGCACTCTTATTTTTTTTACTTCTTTTCCAGCTCTTTCTTCTTTTGTCTTGCATTTGACTTGTACCCTAAGCCAAAGCGGTCTTATTTGTCTATCAGCATTGGTGCATCGACTCTTCTTTGAAGGTATTTTCTTAGTCCTCTTCCAGGCACGACTCCTTTTCCTACCGTCAACTGCAGGCCCATCCTCGTGGTTCTGGATATTTTTGACACTAGGATCTTGTTTCCTTCAACAGTGAAAGTAGCATTAACAAATTTCAGTGGTTAAAAGAAGCATTCTATTGCCTCTTCATCTACTTCTATGTATGGTGCATCACTAGTTACGGATGCAATGATATCCTCTTCAGCGTTTATTGTTACCAGTCGACCCTCTGTTACCCGTTTCACTTTTTGGTGTAATGATGACAGCACTGCCCCAACCGAATAAATCCAAGGCCTACCCAACAAGCAGTTATAAAAGGGTTTAATATCCATTACTAAAAAATCTACCTCATATGTGTTCGAACCAATTAAAAAAGGTATTTCAGTCCTCCTCATCACCCTCATTTCTGTATCATCGAATACTCTCACTATATTTTGGCATGTCTTCATATGAGAGCTATCCACTGGCAACCTATTTAGTATGGATAAAGGCAAGACGTTCAGCACATATCCATTGTCGATTAACACTCCAGGCAATGTATATCCTTTGCAGCGGGTAGTGATGTGTAGAGTCTTCGTGGAGCTCATGCCCCCTGGAGGTATTTCATCATCATTAATAAAGATAAAATTATCGGTACTCAGATTGTTAACCAAACGGTCTAGCTTGTTTACAGAAATATCATCAGTAACATAAGTTTCATTTAACACCTTCATCAAACGCTACGATGTGTCTTCGAGCTCAAGAGCAAAGCTAGTATTGATATGTAAGTTGGTTGTTTGTGTAGCTGTTCTACAACACTATACTCGCTATGCTTCAAAAACTTTAAAAATTCTTTAACCTCATTCTCAGTTACAGGATCATAAACAAGTGATTCACGTCTAGCCTTTTTTCTTTATTATGCTCAATTGCCAGGGTTTTTTCCTTAATGGGCTCGGTTCTCACACTTGCAAGGTCATAGTGTCTCCCATTGTGCGTGAAGAAACTAATATCCTGGCCCTCTTTTAAAGTGCCAAATGAGTTCTCCTCTCTTGGGATCATCACACTACAATTATAATTCCATGGAACCCTTTTGCTATCTTTGTAGGGAAAAGCCACGAGTTTCTGAATTATGACTTTTAGCGTAGCTTGTGTTCCCGTTTCATTATTTCTTAGTCATGAAATAATTAACACTGGGTGGTTGACCTTGTAGACCTTTTCCGTTGATCATTCCTCTGAGGTGCAAACATCTCATCCTTCCAAGCCTTTAACATCTTCAAAGAATTTCAATTCTTTGTTATCCATCTAACTTTGCACTAGAGCTCTGAACGCAGCGTACTTTTGGATTTCATGACCTTCTTCAGCGTGGAACTCACAGTAGTTTTTCATTCCTTTAGGCATCCTTTCTGAATCTTGAATGATTAATCTCACGTCTATCATTTTTTGCCAAACCTATTTTAGCGGGGATTTCACTTCTGCAACATTAGTTTTGGTCCTCTTTCCTCCACTCTCAATTATCGCGTTTATCCCTTGGTCAGAATGATTTGGGTAATAGATTTCTTGCCATATTAGGTCCTGAGGATCATCGAACCTTACAATCTCCATCTTGATGAACCTTTCAATCAACTTTTTGAATGCAGTACAGTTTTCAATTGAGTGTCACGTTATTCCTGCGTGGTACTCGCATTGAGCATTCACATCATACCATTTTGGGAACGGAGGTTGCATGGGTTTTAAGTAAAATGGGGATACCACATGCACGTCGAACAAATTCTGATATAACTCTCTATATGTCATCGGGATGAGTGTGAATTGAAGTTTTTCCATTTTTGGCCTTGAGTTAGATTCTTGCCTCGAAGGGCCTTGATGGCTGGTTGTCACGGTCATTGGTTGGCTTATAGTGACCGATTTTGAATAACTTTTATTATACACACTTACGGTGTTTACTTAATTTTCTTTCTTTCTCGGGACAGACCTTTTAGCATTTTCCCCTGCGTCTATTTTCCCACTCTTTACTGTATTTTCAAGAATTTCTCCAGACATTAATATATCTAAGAAGCTCTTGATAACACTTCCCAGCATATGGTTAATGAACGGGGTTTCAAAGTGTTTATGAAAAGCATTGTTATCTCATTCTCCAGAAGAGGTGGCTGAACTTGTGTTGCCACCTCTCTCCATCTTTGAGCATATTGCTTAAAGCTTTCACTTTACTTCTTCTTCATGTTTTGCAGCGTAATTTTATCAGGTGTCATGTCGGTCACATAGCTGTATTGTTTCATGAAAGCCTGTGCCAAGTCTTTCCATGAGTTTATTTTGGCACGACTTAGTTTATTGTACCATTTGGCAGTCGACCCGATCAAACTATCCTGAAAGCAATGGATTAACAATTGGTCGTTATTGACGTATCCCATCATTCTTCGGCAGAACATTGTGATATGGGCTTTAGGACAACTAGTCCCATTGTATTTTTCGAATTCTGGAGTTTTGAATTTTGGTGAGAGCACTAGATTTGGGACTAAGCTTAACTCCTTAGCATTAACCTCGCAAAGGTAGTCAACATTCTTCATAGCTTTAAATTTCTCCTCCAACCACTTGCACCGATTTTCTTACTATTTTGGCAAATCTACTCTTGCTCTATCCATTTTCGCCATGTCATCTAGATTTGGAACAACGGGGTTGGTCAAGTTATCTCCGGGATTGGACCATGAACTCGTTGGGTAATTCACCAATGTTGAGGTGCCGACTTGATATTGTTGAGGTTTTATGGCAACGGGTACCTTTCGTAGATACATATCTGGTTGGGCTTTTTTACATTTACTGGGTAAAGCCTAGGGGGTATGTAGGGTCTTCGTTGTCATCCCTAGACTTAATTACAATACTTTTCCCTTTTTCGATCCCTCCAGCTAGCAACTGGGTCAACTAGCTTATCATGCTTCGTTGGGACTCTTGTATTTGATCCCTCATGTCTTGCTGTACCTTAGCTAATCGGTCCTGTAGCTGCGCTTGCAACTGATCTTGCATGTCTTTCTAAATTTGTTCTAGACTCTCTAACATTTGATCCATGGCTTTGGTTTTACCGCGGGTACCGTAACAATATTCGATTGGCAGAATCTTGTTGGTTTCCAGGGTAACTGTCATAATTTTGATTAATTAAGTCTTTTTATGAAATTTAATACATATGATGAAATGTAATGCTGATGAATGAAAAATGAATGCAAAAAGAGGCATTAATTCTGATTTAATTATATTAGAACAACTTTACTAGAAAATAAATCTCCTTATATAAAACATATATATTTTACATATACGGCCTTGCCCTAACACTCAAAGCCTTGACTTTCCTAAGAAGCCAAGCCAATTCTCGGTCTCGATCTAATTTCAATTCGTATCTCAAGCTTAGCATGTCAGCTTGAACTGCTAGGGTTTGCAAATGTTCGGCTACATCCCGTACTTGAGTCAAAGCTTCGCCCATGATGTGATCTCTATCCCTGATTAGACCTTGAGAGTGTTGGAGTTGCTTTTTCCAATGTTCATTGTTTGTTTCAAGAAGTTCAACTCGAAGTTCACAATTTTATAGTGCGGCCTCGAGCTCTTTTATCATTCAATTCAACTATTCAATCTTATTCAGGCTTGCTTTCAGCTCAATCGCGGAGTTACGAATACAATATTGATGTAGTGACCTTTCTAATTTTGCTACCCGGGCTATCAATCTAACCTTTTCGTTTCGACTTTCTAACAAATCCCTTTCTAGAGCATCTTCTCGAAGTCGAGCATCTTGGAATTTCTTTTCCCACTTATCAACTCTAATATTTTCTTCTTGAATTTCTTGCCGCCATTGTTCCGATGTTTTACCCAACAGGGCAGTCCTCATCGATAAACGCAACTTCTTATAATCTATTTTTAGACTATCCAAGTCTTCCTCAGCCTTGTTCTTTTCTTTTCTCATTTTCTCATCTTCTAACTTTTGGACGTCGACATCTAATTCTAGCTGAATCTTTTCCTCTTCCAACTTTTCTATCATTTTTCCTAGCTCCGAACTCCTCTTTTCAAAGTTTTGCTTTACGATCTCTAACTCAGATGGGATCACTTGTAAGTGTTCTTCTATTGGCTGAGTAGTTTCTTGACTCGACGCAGGGATATTGTTATTGATTCGTTTACGACACCACAAATTACATTCAAGGGTCGTAATGGGATTTACAGCAAATCTTTTCATTTTATGAGTTCGGTTCCAAGCGTTTGATATTTTACAAACCTTCTTTTTGTAATTATCACCTTTGTATGCAAACTCACATTGAGCCAACAATTGCGTTGTCGGTATGAATTGTCTCGACCTATACTACCTCAATACAAGTAGAGGGGCATATCCAACAGCTCTCCGTATCCCGAGGAAAGGGACCCAATCGAAGTCTCCACATTAGTACAAAATTTCATCAGAGATCATCTAAGGGGCCCTTCATTCAACGTCTTCGTCTTGAAGACTCTGGAGAATTGTCATCCACTTTTCTTCAGAAATGTTGTCTCGTATTGAAATATCCACGAATTCTTTCAAGGGAGAGTAGTTTTTAGAGAACACTCGATAAGAGACATTTTCTACCTTCTAAGATTGGCTATAGAACCAGGCTAACAAGAGTTGTGCACACCCGATAAATCATCTTTCACCTGCTCTCCAGCTCGCACTTAAAGATCTGAAAGTTTCAGCCAAAATTACCAGCACGGGCGTGACCCTTTTGTCAAGCCAGTCAAATATATCTGAAACTGTATCATCTATGTGCCCTAGTACTTTGGGGAAGATGACCAACCCGTAAATACTCAAGGCAAAGACGTCAACTCTTTTCTTCATATTCGGATGTGCCAAGATCAAATATCTCAAACTTTTCCAAGAGATGCATTTACTATCTCCCTTTTGTTTAATCTATGCCGCGACCCATTGCTCAATCATCCCAATTATGCTCATTAGCCTCTTTAAGAAAATCGAGACGTTGGCGGCTCTAGAATAAGCTTTTTCGGCTTGGATCCTCGAGCAACAGAGGAGAGTTGTGTACAATTTTATGGTGGGCACCAAGTCTACCTTCCCAAAAGTGAAGCAACTATAAGCGGGATTTCAATACTGGGCAAGAGTTCGGAATAAGTTCTTATCCACTTTGACATCGAGTAAATAAGTAAATCACCATAGTTACAGTAGAATAACTGCTTGGTTTCGTCATCCCATTGGTCCTATATTTCTTTCAACTATTGTAGATTATTTTGAGTTACACTGATGCGAGTGAAATCTCATAGTTTCGACATATATCCCTCCGTCAGGTTATCGCCCTTCTCTTGTTGTGTCTTTTCGGACCATATTTGTACGGCCACATTGTCTTTCGCTTTATCAAGAAATTCCTTTTCCATGACAAACTCTCTATTTAGCAACTGAACACAAATCAACACCCTTTTCTATGATGAAAATGCAATGAAATCACAGCCAAAACAAAATGAAATAAGTCAGTACATTTCATACAAAGCTAGAATACAAAGCAAGGAATAATAAATAGAATGCCTATTTAGGTGACCACTAAAGGTTTGATATGGTTCTACCTAGGGTAGGTTCTTAGAGCTCATTATATGTGGTTCGGTTTAAAGTAAGGGTACCTAAACCAGCAGATTCCTCAATCCTTACCCATTATAGGTTCATATAGACCGAGTTCGATTCAAGGGAATACATTTCCTATGGCTATACGGAGGTGAAGACCTCACGAAGACATAGGTACAGATGTATCCCAAAACCGATCCACTATCTTATACGAAGGTGAAGGCCTCACAAAGGAATAGCTTCCCACTCCCACTTAAAGAGGGTAAAATAAAACGATTATGTAATGCAATATATATACAAAAAGAAACTCTTGAACCAATAAAATAGATGTACTAGATCACTATGTAACCCGATATATTAAAGACAAAACATGAAGGATAAAATGCAATAAAGGGATTGTTAATTTAAACCAAATCATCAACTTTCGACAAAAAGACCAAAAAGTAATCAACTCGCGGCTTGACTCTCTTATTTTTTTGTCTCAAATGGAGTCGCCAAGCTGTCGAGACCGTTTTGGAAATCAACTTTATTTTGAAAACAAAAATGGAGTCGCCACCAATCCTTTTTATTAGGTGTGATCGGATCACTTCGTAATTTGATCATTTTAATAAAAGTTTAGATTTACTAAAACGATAATTTTTGGTCTATAAAATCTAGGAAGTGGGTTTGGGAGTCGATTACGCACGAGGAAGGATTAACACCCTCGTAACGCCTAAAATTGGTACCTAGTTGATTAATTGATGCCTTAGTGTCGAAATTGAAAATTTAAAGAGAATTTAAAATGCGATCCCTCTTCGAATAATGTTATTTGATTAACATATCACTCAATTAAATTAACTTTTATGAGAAAAGGTCTTATTTCGAGTTAATCGAGAATGAAGGATCACACCTCGTGAGTTAGGACACAATCCCTCAAATTTTTGAAAGCCAGAATAATCGCCACTTGATTGTTACCTAAATCTTATTTTTTTTGTTATTTTAAATAGGTTATTTGATTACTTTGGTTCTAGGAAGATGCCATACTCTATACGTTAGGAGCATGACTTCCTCAAATCCCAAAAATAACAAACATCGCCTCGGTTTTAAATGTTTTTCATATGTTAGATAAAACGAATGTAACTTTTAAAACGAAATTCCTTTTAGTTTATTTGAGCATAGCATAAAAATGAGTAAATAAATTTTAGCAAGATGGCATGGAGATTGGCAAAATGAGATAACATAGTGGCGAGTAGGAAAGGATGATATTAACATGATAGATGAATAAATAAATGAATAAATAAAATAAAAAAGGAAAAATGTTATGCTAACGAGTAATAATAATGCAAATATAATGAAAGTAAAAATACCAATTTATGGTAATAATAACGATATTGCGTAATGATTACTACCATAATATTAATATGAATGATAGAAATAATAATAATAAAAGGGATAAAATAAAAATGCATAATAATAAAGAAAATAAATAACAAGGATTTAAAAAATAAAAAATTTAGTAAATAAAGAGGAAACATTTAATAAATGAGGGATTAAATCGAAATTTAAATGACATTTAAGGAATGTATTGCAATAAATAAATAAATAAATAAATAAATGGGTAAATAAAGAAAAAAGAAATAAAAGGCTAAATTAAAAATATAACAAAATTAAAGGTATAAATCATAAAGAAAAGGACATAAAAGGACTAAATTAAAATAGGGTGAAATATATAGGGACTTAAAAGGTAATTTTCCCCCAAAATTTACATGTGTCCTTCCCTTAGTGTGTCCACAGCAGTCGAGGGACCAAATTGCACAAAAACAAAATAAAAGGGCAAAAATAACAAGTAGTAGGATGAAATTGAAAAATAACGAAAAAGCGAGAGGGCCAAAGTAGAAATTAGACCCTCCCTTAAAAAAATGCGTGGATCTGAAGGGAATCTGGGTCGGGTCATCGGGTTGGGTCAAAACGACGTCGTTTTGGGACTTACGAACACCGACGAAAACGGCGTCGTTTAGTCCTGCCTATATAAACCAAGTTTTTGTAAAAAAAATTTCATTCTGCCTAGGTTTTTTTTTAAAAAAAAAACTCTGAAAACCTATTTTTTTCTCTCAATTTTTCCTCAGTTCGGCCTTTGAGCCGTTGGAGCTCCACCGTGGCCACCGGTCATCGGCGACGGCAGCCGTCGCCTCTGGTGGCTAGAGTT
>JABEZY010269965.1:0-10647 GCA_013467495.1 Gossypium gossypioides | reverse complement strand
TTGTGTAATTATGTAATTATACAAAACATTATAGGATTGCACAAATTATTACAACTTTCATAATACTTTGTGTAATTTTACAAAATATTATCTAATTACACATTTTTGTACAAAATTCATAATATTTTATCTAGTTACACATTTTTTTTACAAAATTCATAATATTTTATCTAATGACAAAATATTTTCCAATCACACATATCGAATAATGTTTTGTTTAATACATATTACACACATTTAAAATTAATAATATATATTACACATTTTTTATATAGATGCCTAACATATGTTAATCAAATTGTTAGTCTCAAAAACACCAAGAGAGGGTGATAACTCTAGGAGATAGAGTTATTTTATTACTTTTAACCTTATATTTCAATCAAGATAAGAGTAGTTTAAAGTGGTTTTGTAGTTATTTTAATTATGTTTAATTTAAGTAGTTAATTTATGAAGCTTCTATTTTAATAATTTATTTCTACCAAGTGAGATACTAAAAATATGAATTTTTATCTTTAGAGGTAACTATTAGAACATTGAAAATGTGGAGAAAATAAGATGTTGAATTTTAATATATGAACTGTTGGATCGCCAGTACGCCCGTGCTGCAACAGAAAAATTATTCTAGCGATTATCAACCATGGATCTATGTACAAGGAACTAATCGGTTGAAAAAGAGTTGAAGATATACCTTTATGACCTGATTTCTTTCACGATGTCAATTCCAAGCCTCAACAAAAAATGTCTCGACCTCGACGTATTCCACCCAGTCAACAATGAGAAATAAAAACTTTTTAAACTTTTCAGAGAGAATTTTCACAAAAACAACTGCTAGACCCTTTCTGATTTTTTCCTTTTTTTATTAACCCTAACACACTAAGGGATTATATTCCTTTTATTAATCTAATCTAATAAAAAACAGAATAATTCACTTTTTTTTTATTTAGAGAAACATATGGAAAGATTATTAAAAAGATATTCTTTCCAAAAGATTATCAACTTCCATGTCTTTTTTTCTTTGATCGAAGAAGAAGGTATATGGTAGTTGTCCAGCCAACTGATACAGTCAGTACCTCATCGACCATTGAGACTTTGGTTTAGTAGAGAATATTGGAAAATATTTCTAACTGTAACATTTAGAAAGTTTCAAGGACAAAATTTTGTTAAGGGGAGGAGAGTTGTAACACCTTAGTTTGGTGGGTTTTAAGTTTTGGCGCCTAGCCTAAAAGTAATCTGTGTGGTGTGGTTCCATCATCCAATTGTTTCCTATGGCGTATAGATTTTGACCCATAGTCGAAGTCAATATTAAGTGAGGATTGATCTAAGAAAGCAAAGTCGTAAGGGAGAATATTCAGGTAAGAAAAATTTGTAAGTTAGATTAACGCCAAGGACGATGTACGCCAAGTTTGTTTGAGCTACTATGCTAATCGTGTTGTAAGTATTCAAGATAAGATACAAGGTAATTTAGTTAGAAGCCAATTGTATTAAGTAATGGAGTAGCTAAAATATTGGATCTTTACTTATTTTTTTCTCAAAGGCTGTAGGCCATTATAGGGACAACTTTGAAATAACACGTGTCGAATTCCAATAGGGGTTTAGGCTGTATATATATTTGTATTTAGGACAAGTATGGGAGAAGTTATCTTCTCCATTTTTCTAAAAGTGCTACTATTTGATTCTTAAGGAACTTCAATCATTTCTTCCTTCTTTAAGTTTGAAGTTACGATTTTGGGTTGTTATGAGGAGGTGCTTCGTGTCTGGGTAAGTTTTATGACCCTGCATGTTATGTTATGATAATAAGTCTATAAGAGTGCATGAATAGTAAGATGGAGAAGTAAAGCTTTGCATGAGGTTATTTGGGTTTGAGATGATGGTAAAGGTTATACAAATGATTTTTAATGGTGTCTCTATGTTTTATAAACTGTGGTCACTACAATTTCATGTTGGATATTGAATCTAGAGTTCAAGCTGTTACTCGTAGGTGTCAGGTGAGTCTCTAAATTTACTATTGTGTGGTACTGTTCATACCTTGATATCTGTGGAACAAATCAAAAGGTGCTGTCGAGATCATGAAGGGTATAGTAGGTAAGGTAAGTGATTCCTGAAGGATATCTATGATTGACTGAACATTGTTAAGAATAATGTGTAAATCTGGTACAGAGTCTGATGAGTTCAAACATGTATTGAATGATGCATGAGTAATGTAAGGTGAAGCATGGTTGTACCTGAATGTTTCAAATGTATGTTATGAGATGTGTGTGTTACATTGGTTGCTTACTGTGGATTAAGAAGGTAGGGTTTAGTTTGTCTAAATGTATGAAGTGTCCGTAAGTCAATAGGTTTTGAAATCGAGCTTTAGCGTTTGTTACGGACTCGAAGATACATGTGACATAGATTTAGCTTAAACTAGTAATATGTTCTTATTTTAAAGGTTTAGTCTAGACTAGTAACCTTACATGTATATTAAACCATGATAATGGCGCCTTCTGAAAAGGAACAAAAGGGATGTGATTACTCATTGGGGTTTTCTGCGTGTCCCAGAATCATGATGGGTAAACCTCGCATAACATGAGTTTAGGAAAATCCATATCGTAAACACGTCAGGAAAGAATAGCATTTGTGGCGAACTCTGAAAGAATAGTGTAATAGCCTATTTTTCAATGGTGACAGAATAGTGGTTTTGGGACCACAAATTTCTATTGTGTTGGCCCGTAAATATTATCTATATAATATTTATGGAGTCATTAGAGTCGTATTAATTTTTGGCTAAGAAATTTTAACGTTTAGATAGCTAATTAAGTAAAAAGGACTAAATCGTATAAATTATGAATGTTAAGTTCTATTGCTAAAAAGGTTTAATAACTACTAAATGTTTAAGCAAAGGGACTAATAGGGTAATTAGACCCTAGATGTCATACTAGACTATTTGTAAGGTAAATTAAATGAAATTTAGCTGGAAATTAAAAGGTGAAATGGTAATTTTGTAAATAAAAAGAAAAAGATCAAATTATAACTTAAAATAAAAAATTGTTTTCATGTTTTTCTTCTTCAACTTGCCGAACACCATAGCTAGGGAGAAGAAAAAACTTCGATTTTGTTGTTTTCATTGCATGTAAGTGAAATTGATACATGTTTCTTGTAATTTTTATGTTTTTGATATTGTTGGAACTGGGTCCAGCTAGCCTGTACCTTCATTTTTGAATCTGTTAAAATTTTTAGAAGTTGTTGTTGATGAATATTGTTTCTTTTATGATAATTATGTGTTTGAGGCTTTGATTGTGGTAGTTTGATGTTTTGTGAAGTAATTTTTATTAGTTTTTGAATTAAGGATTAAATTGTTAAAATATTAAAATCACATGGTTAAATAGTGAATAAAAGGTGTTTTGTGGACTATTTTGAAACCTTGAACATTCAGCTGGTATGCTGAGTTTTAAAAAATGGTTAATTTGATGATTTTTCGGTTAGAAGTCTAAATTGTAAAAGTTGTAAAAGTTAGAGACAACTGTATGATTTTGAAAAATAAAAGGGTATAAAATGCAAAATTAATTAGAATATGAAATGTAAGCTAATAATTGGGAAATTTTACATTTTAGATCTAGACCCTATTGACTTACGTGGAAAAGGGAAAATTGTGGAATAGTCCCTAAACTTTTACAACTATTACAATTTAGTCCAGGTAAGTTCGTTCGGTTTGTAATTTAATATCTATATGAATTTTATGATGATATGATATGAAATAGTGGATATAAATTATTCTATTGATGATGTAAGTTGTTTGGAAAATGTTATTAAATTTCGGTACTTGGGTCGGATGAACGCGGGATAGAGTACAACTAAATGATGGCATGTTATGCGAGGTTGGAGTGGAGATTGATGTGGCATGCTTTATATGTTTTTTTCCTTAGTATACTGAGGTTCGTCATTTGTTGCGAACTCTCATGTTATACTTTCCCGTTCTGGCGTGTTGTGGGGGCAAATTTATAGCCAACAGGTTAGGCACGTAGTGCCGAGGCGTGTTATCGGTAAGATTAGCTCTCATGAGCGTTTGACATGTTATTGGTTGGATTAGCTCTTATGAGCATTTGGCATGTTTCTATTGGACTACTTGTGTACTCGTATCTGTAAGTCATTCATCAGGTCATAAACTATTGTATTATAACTTGTTCAATGACTTTGAATGGTATGACATGTACTTGACATCTTGAACTGACTCTGTTGTGGACATGTATGTTTTCCGAAAATTATTATTGAGCTTTGAATTGAATGATAAAATTCACTGATTTGAAATTGTGGATGACATGAAACTTGTTGAATTATATTTGATTAAATTGTTATATTTACTTCGGTAAGATTTATTCTTTCTACTCGTCGAACTTACTAAGCTTCAATAAGCTTACTTGTGTTAATTTTTGTTTCTTGTAGATACTTTTGAGGGTTGGATGATCAGATCAGCAATCAAGTCACACTATCCATCCGTTTTTTGGTAGTTTTTGAACGTTTATTTTGGATTATATGGCATGTAATAGACTTGTTTTGTCATTACTTTTGTTTTTGTATGTAAACATATAAATAGTGAGCCTAAGTGCAAGTAGATAACTTATTGTGATATATGTGAATGGTGGAAGATGTCTTTGGTACAAACTTTTACCATATGTTTGACTAATAGATTATATTGAATGGTTGTGAATTAAGGTGCCTATGATAGGCATATTGGTTAGAAGTTTAAGTGTGTATACTTATGCTACCATTAAGGTTAAATTGGTTAGGCACTTAAGATGGTTGAATTAGCATGATTTAAGTTTGTTTAATGGCAATTTGAATGGGTCAAATGGCTGGTAAATGAATTGCTTAGTGTCCAAGAAATCTTGGAATGGTAAACTTGATGTTTAAGGTTCATTAGGTGCACACGACCTGGGACACGGGTTGCCACACGGTCGTGTGCCACACACTGTAACAACTCCTTTTTAGTAAAATTAGAATAGTAGTTTCAAGACCACAAATTTGACATAAAAATATTTATTTTATTATTTTAATGTCTATAGCATGCTAGCATTACCGTATAAAAATTTCGTTAAGAAATTTTACCGTTTGCATGCTTAATTTGATGAAAAGGACTAAATCGTATAAAGAGGAAAAATGGAGTTCTAGTAGCTAAATGTATTAAATGGCTATAGAACATTAAAGTATGAGTTCTTATGTTGCAATTAGACCATATAAATTGCTAGTGGACTTTTATGGTCATTAAAATGATATTACAAAGGTTAATTAATAAGGTTAATGTTCTAATTTGATAATTAAAAGATATTAAAATATAGAAAACAAAAGAAAAAGCATGCATGTTCATCTTTTTCAACCGAATATTAAAGGAGGAGAAGCTATGGAAGCTTGAAATTTCGGCCATCACTCTTTTGGTTTCAGGTAAGTAGATTTTGTCCCGTTTTTTTATTTCTATGTTTTCGGGATCGTTGTAGCTTAATTTAGCTAGCCCGGGAGCTAATTTGTGAAACTGTTAGGGGTGTTACATTTATTAGTATTAGAGCTACGGTTTAGTCGATTCTAAGAATAACGTAGCGAAATAGAATTAGTCTATACATGCCACATATACCCTCTAATAGTGTGATGCGTTTGATCCGTTTTAACAATTTGTTTCGTATAGATTCAAGATGTCAGTGGAATCCAATCGAGATATAGTTAATGGAGCTGAAAGTAGTGTTCAAGCTTCAAATCCTATGGCAAGTAACAGTGCTCCTATTCCTCAATCTGTTGGTGATGAAATGAAATATATGTTTATGAGAATGATGAACCAATGGTTCAACGAGTTTAAGCAAGCAAATATGGCTACTCTGCCTCCTCCAACCTCTTTTGTGCCTCCTCTAGCACCCCTGTACCTATGGTATTTCTCGAGTATCCGTAGATAAAATTCAGAAATGTGGAGCAAAAGAGTTCAGAGGTACGGTAGATGATGATCCTTCAAAAGCTGAGTATTGGCTATTAAATACAAAGAGAGTTTTAGTTGAATTATTGTGCACCCCTGAAGATTACTTGAGATGCGCGGTGTCCTTACTGGTGGGATACCTTGAGTATGATGGTTCCAGATGATCAGGTAAATTAGGATTTCTTCTATGATGAATTCAAGAAAAAGTATGTTAGCCGGTTGTTTATCGACCGAAAAAGAAAGAATTTCTCGAATTAAAACAAGAAAACCGGATTGTAGCTGAGTATGAACGGGAATTTGTACAATTAAGCAAGTATGCTCGCAATATCGTATCAACTGAAGAGGAGATGTGTATTAGATTTGAAGATAGGTTGAATGATGAGATTCGGTTGGCTGTAGCAACATTGAAGTTATGAAAATTTGTAAAACTTTCCGAGAGAGCACTGAAGGTTGAAGAGATTTGTAAAAGTAAACGAAAATCAGATTCGAGATTTAGAGATTATAACAAGAGAGGGTCATTCGAGTCTGCTCAATCATCTCTCTTAAAGAAATTAAGAAATGACACTAGTCGGTCAGCTGCTCCTTCAAAGTTTGTTAATTGAGAGAAACTGAGATAAAGTAATTTCCAGTCAGTCAATACTCCAACGATGAGTGTTGAAAGTGTAAGGAATGTGGAAAAAACTATTACGATGTGTGATGACTATAATAAAAGACATTTTGGTGAGTGTCGATCAAAATCGGGAGTTTGTTTTCGTTATGGATCTACTGACCAATTTCTCCGTAATTGTCCTAAAAAGAAAAATGATTTCAGAATTCAGTTAAATAAGCTTGAAGCAACTTCTCGTAGGGGTAGAAGATTTGGAAATGCTAGAAATACTACTCTCATTATAGGAAAGAATAGCGAAATGAATGAACGGTCAGAAGCGAGAACACCGGCTAGAGCGTATGCAATCCGAGCTCGAGAAGAAGCTACTGCTCCAGATGTTATTGCGGGTACTTTTTCTCTCTTTGATATTAATGTATATGCATTGATTGATCTTGGATTAGCTCATTCTTGTATATGCACTACATTAGTAGACAAAAAGAAAATACATGTTGAATTCACTGAATATACTCTTAAAGTTACGAATCCTTTGGGTCAGTGTGTTCTAGTTAATCAGTTATATAGGTCCTGTCCACTGAAAATTAGGGGTTACGACTTTCCCTCTAGTTTGATGTTGTTACCTTTTGATGAGTTTGATATGATTCTGGGAGTGGATTGGTTAACTCAGCATGATGCTATTGTGAATTGTAGATTAAAATATATTATGCTTAAATGTCAGGATGGTAAACGGATCTGAATTGAATAAGACAGATTGGATGATACATCTAGTATAATCTCTGCTATGATAGTACAAGAATATGTTAAAAAGGGTTGTGAAGCATATCTAGCTTATGTAGTTAATTCCAGAATTTCAGAAATAAAACTAGCATAGATTGTAGTGATATGTGAATTCTCGGATGTGTTTCCAAAAGAGTTAACTGGGTTACCTCTGACTCGGGAGCTTGAGTTTGGAACTAAGTTGATACCGGGAACATCCCCGATATCTATAACACCATACAAGATGGCACCTACAGAATTGAAAGAGTTGAAAGCACAGTTGCAAGAGTTGACAGATAGAGGCTTTGCTCGGCCCAGTTTTTCTCCTTGGGGTGCTCCTGTTTTATTCGTTAGGAAGAAAGATGGATCTATACGATTATGTATCGATTATCGACAACTTAACAAAGTAACGATAAAGAACAAAAATTCATTGCCGCGTATTGATCTGTTTGACCAGTTGAAAGGTGCAACAGTATTTTCGAACATTGATCTTCGCTCTAGCTACTATCAGTTGCAAGTTAAAGATTCAGATGTGCCAAAAATTGCATTCAGAACCAGGTACGGACATTATGAATTTTTAGTGATGTCGTTTTGTTTAACCAATGCGCCTGCAATATTTATGGATCTGATGGACAAAATATTTAGACTATATCTATATCGATTTGTTGTGGTTTTCATCGATGATATTTTGATTTATTCATAGGATGAATCCGAGCATGCCAAGCATCTGAGAATTATTTTGCAAGCTTTACGTGAAAAACAATTATTTTCTAAGTTTAGCAAATGTGATTTCTAGTTTCGAGAAGTTTGTTTTTTGAGACATGTGTCGGTATATGACATCAGAGTAGATCTGAGCAAAATTTCAGCTATTGTTGATTGGAAGCCTCTGAGAAATGTATCTAATATTAGAAGTTTTCTGGGATTTTCCAGATATTATAAAAGGTTCGTCAAGGGATTTTCGATGATTACTACACTGATGACGAGATTATTGCAAAAGGATGTGAAGTTTGTGTGGTCTGAGAAATGTCAGCAAAGTTTCAATCAGTTGAAAGTGTTGTTGACTGAGGCACCAGTGTTAGTTCAACCTGAGTCAGGTAAAGCGTTCGTGGCTTTCAGTAATGCTTCTTTGAATGGTTTAGGTTGTGTTTTAATGCAGGAAGGCAAGGTAATAGCTTACGCTTCTAGACAATTAAAGCCACAAAAAAAGAATTATCCGACACATGATTTAGAACTTGTAGCCATTGCTTTTGCGTTAAAGATTTGGCGACACCATTTATACGGCGAAAAATGTCACATATTTACATATCACAAAATTTTAAAGTATATGATGTCGTAGAAAGATTTGAATTTGAGACAGTGCAGGTGGCTTGAGCTATTGAAATAATACGATTTGATTATTGATTATCATCCAGGGAAAGCGAATGTGGTTGCAAATGCTTTGAGTAGAAAGTCTTTATTTGCTTTACGAGCGATGAATACGTGACTGATGTTCTTTGATGATGGTTCAATATAAGCTGAGTTGAAAGCTAAATCAATATTTTTGCAACAAATTTGTAAGGCCTAGAAGTGTGATGAAGTGTTAATAGCTAAACAGAAATTGACTGAGTCAACTTCTCATTTAGAATTTCAGGTTGGATCTGATGATTGCTTACTTTTCAGAGGCAAAATTTGCGTACCAAAAGGTCCAGAGCTCATTCAGAAAATTTTACACGAAGCTTATAGTAGTAGCTTATCGGTTCATCCTGGTAGCACAAAGATGTACAGTGATTTGAAACAAATATACTGGTGGCTAGGTATGAAATAAGAGATTTCTGACTTCGTATCGAGATGTTTAGTATGTCAACAAGTTAAAGCTGAACAATAGGTACCTTCTGGTTGATAACAGCCAATGATGATACCGAAATGGAAATGGGAGCGAGTTACGATGGACTTTGTATCGAGTTTACCCTTATCTCCGAGAAAGAAAGATGCAATTTGGATGGTTGTGGATCGTCTAACAAAGTCAGCATATTTTCTTTTAGTACGAATAGATTATTCCCTTGAGAGATTACCTGAGCTATAAGTTGCAGAGATTGGCAGATTGCACGGGGTGCCAATTTCTATTATTTCAGATAGAGATCCGCTGTTTTCAACACGATTCTGGAGCAAGCTTCAAGAGGCTCTAGGTAAGTGATTACATTTTAGCACTGCATTTCAGCCATAAACCGATGGTCAGTCCGATCAGGTAATTCAGATACTTGAGGATATGTTTCGTTGTTGTGTATTAGAGTTCAAAAACAACAGGGAGAAATATTTATCGTTGGTTGAGTTTGCATACAATAGCAGTTATCATTCGAGCATAAAGATGGCACTGTATGAAGCTTTGTATGTTCGTAAATGTCAAACCCCCTTATCTTGGATTGAGCTCAAAAAGAAAAAGATTCACGGGGTTAATTTGATTAGGGAGATAGAAGAAAAAGTGAAAGTAATTCGTTATAGCTTGAAGGTAGCATCAGATCGACAGAAATCCTATGCGGATCTTAAGCGTATAGACATTAAATTTCAAATCGACGATAGAGTGTTCCTGAAAGTATCACCCTAGAAGAAAGTTCTTCATTTCGGTCGCAAAGGAAAGCTAAGTCCGCGATTTATCGGGCCATATGACATTATTGAAAGAATCAGACTCGTAGTGTATCGATTAGCTTTGCCGTCAGAGTTAAAAAAGATTCATAACATGTTTCACGTATCTATGTTACAACGGCACCAATCTGATCCCTTACATATTATCTCACCGACAGATCTTGAAATTCAGCCTGATATGTCGTATAGCAAGGAACCGATTAGAATTTTAGCTCGAGAGGTTAAAGAATTAAGAAATAAGAGCATAGCTTTAGTAAATGTTTTTTGGCAACATCATGGGATGTAGGAAGCCACCTGGAAATCTGAGGAAGCTATGAGAAAACAATATCCGAATCTCTTTTTTGGTAAGATTTTCGGGGACAAAAATTTTTTTAGGGGGCGAGTTGTAACAGCCCGTTTTCAATAAAATTGGAACATTGGTTTTAGGACCACAAATCTAATGTAAAAATATTTATTTTATTATTATTTTAATGTCTATAGCATGCTAGCATTACCGTATAAAAATTTCGTTAAGAAATTTTATCGTTTGCATGCTTAATTTGATGAAAAGGACTAAATCGCAAAAAGTACAAAAGTGGAGTTCTAGTACCTAAAGGTATTAAATGGCTATAGAAATTTAAATTATGAGTCCTTATGTTGCAATTAGACCATATAAATTGCTAGTGGTCTTTTATGGTCATTAAAATGATATTATAAAGGTTAATTAATAAGGCTAATGTTGTAATTTGATAATTAA
>JABEZY010269936.1:0-12731 GCA_013467495.1 Gossypium gossypioides | reverse complement strand
AGAGGCTAGGGTGCAACGTTGACGTGGGGTGCGGCGCCAGCTAGGTATTAGGGTTTTTGTTTGGAAAAGTTCTTTTGGGCCACTGATAGTTTGGGCCCGGACAGAATTGGGTTAGGGTTTGTAATTTGGGTAGTGGGTTTTAAACTTGGGCCTGACATTTGTAAATGGACTTTTTTTTATTTTTTATTTGGTTTGGTTTTGTTTGTTTAGGCCCAGACAGAATTGAGCCCTTACAACTGCCCCTCTTTTTTTGTTGTTGTGTAACGGGAATGGAGCAAAGACTTTAAAAAAGGGCCAATTTTGTCTGGTCTTTTCGAATCTCGACTTTTTTGGTGCTTCTCATTTTCAAGTAGCTTCATTCTAACCCACTGCAACTTTAGAGGTATAGGATTTGTTGCTTCAATCTACTCCACTGTAACTTTAGGGAGATTAGACTTGTAGCTTTAATCTGCTCCACTGTAACTTTAGGGAGATGAGACTCGTATCTTCAATCTACTCCACTGCAACTTCAGGGAGATGAGATTTGTAACTTCAATCCGCTCTACTGCAACTTCAGGGAGATAAGATTTGTAACTTTAATCTACTCCACTGGAACTTTAAGGAGATAAGATTTGCTATCTTCAATCTACTCCACTGCAACTTTAGGAAGATAAGATTTTTGGCTTTAATCTGCTCCACTGCAACTTCATGGAGATAAATTTCACTACGATAACTTCAATCCGTCCCACTACAACTTCAGGGGTATAGGATTTGTGGTTTTACTGATCTGTTACACCGTTCTCTCGGGAAAAAGACATGTAGAATCCATTTCATGGGCCTATATTTATGCCAAGCGATTAGGATGTTATGATCAGAATGAATCAAATGCTCCTAACTAGATGTGTATAAATGATATTTGCATGAATGCAGAATGTCATTTTTTTGAGAATGATCCCCTTTTAATGCTTAGGTTGAAATTGCTCATTGTTCATCAAGGTTCTATCACTGACGCATTACCCTGCCTTCTTGTTCAGCCGGTATCTTTGACAGAAAACCCAAAGAAATAATCACAATTTAAACTGTTCGTTCCAAAACATTTCCAACTCTTAGATTTGGTTAGTTCTAACTAGTGGTCCTGTTTCAGGTCCTTGTACTAGTTAGAAAACCTGCCAGAGCAATATGTAGAAATCCTTTTACTTGAATATTATTTGTCCATTAATCGTTATTTCAATGAAAAGTGCTTGAAAAAGATTGTAACAATAGACAAGATTGAAATTTATTAGGAGCAGAGCTTGAAATGAATAGATTAATCAAAGATAGCAAACATTGCTAAAATGCAAAATGAGTAAGATGAAAATAGGTGGCCCAAATATTGCAGCATGAGCTTCTCTGCATAAAACTTCTTGAGGACCATTTTGAGCTTGATATGTGTCTAGAAGATCTAGAGTACTTTGTTGATGCCCCAATATGTAAATTTTCTCCTCATTGTTATTTCTGAGAGGATAAGACTACCACATGCCCCATATTCGATAAAAATTTGAGTTGCCATTTCCTGGGTTTTCAACTCAAAACCCTTTTGGTCTCAAGACGCCCTTTTGTGAGTTTTCGCCTTGGCATCTTCCTTTTTTTTAGGTGAAATATTTCTTAACTGAGTTTGAATTCACAGGATTAGGCATGTTCTTGCCATCCATCTCGGTGAAAATCAACGTTTCCCTAGAAAAGGCTTTGTTTACCACATAAGGTCCTTCCCAGTTTGACATCCACTTTCCTCTGAAGTCCTTTTGTATGAGAAGGATCTTTTTCAATATCAGGCCCCCCTCATGGAATTCTCTAGGGCGAACCTTTTTTTCATAAGCTCGCATTATTCATTTTTGGTACATCTGACCGTTACGGATAGTTTTCAGCCTCTTCTCTTCAATCAAGTTTAGCTGATCATATCGAGATTGGGTCTATTCTGCTTCATCTAACTTCAACTCTGACAAAACTCGAAGAGGGAATCTCGACTTCAATGGGCAAAATCGCCTCTATTCCATAAACCAATGAGAAAGGCGTTGCCCTGGTGGAGGTCCTGACAGATGTTCGATAAGCATAGAGGGTAAATGGTAACTTCTTATGCCAATCTTTATAAGTCTTAGTCATTTTCCCCATAATCTTCTTAATGTTCTTATTAGCCGCCTCCACTGCACCATTCATTTTTGGGTGATATGGTGACAAGTTATGGTGTTTGATCTTGAATTGACTACAGACCTCCGTTATCGTGCTATTGTTCAAGTTCAATGCATTGTCAGATATGATCTTTTCTGGCATCCCATACCAACATATGATCTTTTTCTTCAAGAATTTGCTGACTGCTGACTTCGTGACATTGACGTAAGAAGTGACCTCTACCCACTTGGTGAAATAATCAATGACTATGAAGATGAATTGATGCCCATTAGAAGCTTTTGGCAAGATCGACCCAATGACATCCATGCCTTGCATAGAGAAAGACCATGGAGAAGTCATAACATGAAGAGGTGAAGGAGGTACATGAATTTTGTCTCCATAAATTTGACACTTATGACATCTTTTGGAATAACTGATACAATCCCCTTCCATAGTGGACCAATAATATTTGAATCTCATGATTTGTCTGGCCATTGTAACACCATTAGCATGCGTTCCACAAACGCTCTCATAGACTTTTGCCAAAATCTTCTTGGCCTCAACGGCGTCCACACATCTTAGTAACATCTGATCTTTTCTTCTTTTATACAGGATCTCCCCATCTAAGACATAGTCACTGGTTAGTCTTCTTAGCGTCCTTTTATCATTCTCGGTTGTCTGCTTCGGGTATTCACGGTTCTTTACATATTGCAGTATATCATAGTACTAAGGATGATCATCCTTTTCTTGTTCCTCGATGTTGTAACAATGAGCCAGAGCCTCATAAATACTCATCTAGATCGGTTTTATATCCTTTTGTTTGTTCATTTTGACCATGAAAGCTAAAGTAGCTAGGGCATCAACCATCTGATTTTCATCTCGCAGAAGGTAGCAGAAGGTGATGTCATCAAACTTTTTAATTAACTCCAAGACTAGCCTTCTATACTCAATCAACTTAGGATTTCTTGTCTCCTATTCACCTTTGAGTTGATAGATTACTAGTGCAGAATCCCCATATACCTCTAGTACCTTGATCTTGTGTTCTATGGCTTCACGAATACCCATTATGCATGCTTCATATTCTTCCATATTGTTCGTGCAATCAAAATCCAATTTACTAGTAAAGGGATAATGATCTCCGTTTGGGGATACCAGGACTGCCCCGATTTCGTTACCCATAGCGTTTGAAGCTCCTTCAAAATTTAGTTTCCAAGGATGTCTTTCTTGAGCATCTTCTTCAGTGGTTGCAACATACATCAGATCTTTAATCGGGAAATCGAAGTTGAAAGGCTCGTAATCTTCTAGAACTCTACTGGTTAGAAAATCTGCTATTGCACTCCCTTTTACTGCTTTCTGGTTCACATAGATTATATCAAATCTGGAAAGCGGAATTTACCATTGGGCCATTCTTCCATTCAGAGCAGTCTAATCCATCACGTACTTTAGAGGGTCCATTTATGAGATTAGCCAAGTTGTGTGGTATAGCATGTACTGTCTCAGTCTCTAGGTTGTCCAGATCAAAGTGCAACAGAACTTCTCAATTGGCGAATATCTTGTCTTACATTCAGTGAATTTCTTACTGAGGTAGTATATCGCTCTTTCTTTCCTTCTTGACTCATCGTGTTGGCCAAGCACGCATCCTATAGAATTTCAAAATACTGCCAAGTACAGTATCAACGGCTTATCTGGGCTAGGTGGCATCAACATTGGGGCATTGGACAGGTAATGTTTAACCTTATCGAAAGTTTTCTGGCACTCCTCATCCCATACACCTGGATTGTGTTTTTTAAGGAGACGGAATATGGGGTTGCATTTGTGATGTAATTTAGTCATCCTAGGAAACCTCAGACTTCTTTTTGAGTGCGCAACAGAGGCAACTCCTGTATAGCTTTGACTTTATCCAGATAAATTTTGATCCCTTTTTCACTGACTACGAATCCTAGTAATTTTTCTGACCTAGCTCTGAAGGTACATTTTGCTAGATTGAGATTTAGCTGGAATTTTCTCAACCTCAAGAACAGTTTCCTCTAGACTTGTATATGCTCTTTTTCTGTTCAGGATTTCACAATCATACCGGCGACATAAACTTTGATTTCTTTGTAAATTATATCATGAAACAAAGTTGCCATAGCTCTTTGATATGTCACTCCCATATTTTTCAATCCAAATGCCATCACTTTATAATAAAATATTCCCCACATGGTTACAAATTTGGTCTTTTCCATATCTTCAGGATGTATCTTAATCTGGTTGTATCTAGAGAAGCCATCCATGAAGGAGAATAGTGAATAATCTACCATGTTGTCCACTAAGGTGTCGATGTGAGGCAACGGGAAATTGTCCTTTGGGCTGGCTTTGTTTAAATCCCTGTAGTCTAGACACATTCGTACTTTCCATCTTTATTAGGGACAAGGACTATATTGGCTACCCACTCTGAGTATTTAACCACATGTAGGAAACCAACGTCAAATTTCTTCTTGACCCATTCTTTTAATTTCAGCAGGACGTTGGGCCTCATCCTTCGGAGTTTTTGTTGAACTAACTTGCATTCTTCCTTTATGGGGAGTCGATGCACCACGATGTTAGTACTTAGACCAGACATGTCTTGATAAGACTATGCAAAGACATCTTTGAATTCTTGGAGTAACTCAATGAGGTCTCGCTTTGTCTCTACGATGATGCAAGCTTTGATCTTCACCTCTTTCTTTTCTTGTTCGTCTCCTAAGCTCACGATTTCTACTAACTCTCTATGAGGTAGAATCTGTTTTTCCTCTTGTTCTACCATCCTTAACAAATCAGAAGATAGGTTACAATCTCGATCATCTTCAAAGTCCTGAGGTTCTTCTAGACACATATCTTGCTCAAAAGGAGATTCTGAGTCAGTAGCAGCGTCGCTCATATTATTGATATCCGGAGACCTGTTATAAGAATAAAAGAAGGCCCAAAAAACAAATGAATCTAAGAATAATTATCTGTGTGGTATGAGTATGAATGAAATGAAAATAATAAAAGAATATTTTCCAAAATGAGACACAAAGATGCATTTTATTGAAATAAAAATAATGGACATATGCCTTTTTCACAAAATGATTCTTATTGCTCTCAGGCTTAGAGCAATAAGTGTGTTTTGAACATTACTCTGAATTAGTTCTAAAAATTACAGGGATCTCTTCCGCAGTCCAATAGTTTATAACACTTCTTGGGATATAAGGACGATTGTCTGACAGGTTTTCCCCAATTCCTTCTTCGGATATAGCATTGATGCTCAAGTTTCCCAACATTCCTTTTGAGCTTTCTTTTTCTGCCATTCTTCGTTTAGGATAAATGATTTCTCCTGACATGAACGTTTTGGATATATGGGGAAAGGTCATTGGTTCCTACTTGACTTCTTTTCCACTCAGTCACGCTCTTTTCTTTTTTTACTTTTTCTTCAACTCCTTTTTTTTTGCCTCGTATTTGGCTTGTATCCTAAACCAAAGCGGTCTTATTAGTCCATCAGCATTGGTGCCTTGACTCTCCCTTGTAGATATTTTTTGAGTCCTTTTCTAGGTAGGACTCCTTTTCCAACAGTCAACTGCAGGCCCATCCTCGTGGTTTTGGATATTATTGGTTCTGGGATCTTGTTTCCTTCGACAATGAAAGTTACATTAACAAATTCCAGTAATCGAAAGGAATATTTTATTGCCTCTTCATCCACTCTATGTATGGTGTGTCACTAGTTACAGATGCAATGATATCCTCTTCAGCGTTTATTGTTACTAGTCAACCTTCATTACCAACTTCAATTTTTGGTGTAGTGACGATATCACTGCCTAGCTGAGTGAATCCAAGGTCTAACCAACAAGCAATTATAAGATGGCTTGATATCCATCACTAGAAAATCTACCTCATATGTTTGAGCCAATTAAAAGAGGTATTTCAATCCTTCCCATTACCCTCCTTTTTGTACCATCGAATGCTCTCACTATGTTTTGGCACGTCTTCATATGAAAGCTGTCCACTAGAAATCTATTTAGTATGGATAGAGGCAAGACGTTTAGCGCAGATCCATTGTCAATTAACACCTCTGACAACGTATATCCTTTGCAGCGGGTAGTGATATGTAGGGCCTTCGTGGACCCCATGCCCTATTGGGGTATTTCATCATCATTCAAAAATATGAAATTGTCTACATTTATATTGTTAACCAGGTGGTCTAGCTTGTTCACAAAGATATCGTCAGCTACATAAGTTTCTTTCAGCACTTTCATCAACGCGCTAGGATGTGTCTCTAAGCTCAAGAGCAAGGCTAGTACTGATATACAAGCTGGTTGTTTGTGTAGCTATTTTACAAAACACTAAACTCGCTATGCTTTAAGAATTAATTCCTTAGCCTGATTCGCAGTTACTGGTTTGTTAACTGGTAATTCAAGCTTATCCGTCTTTTCTTGTGTTCAATTGCCAGGGTTTTTCCTTTAGTGGGCTAGGTTCTTGCACTTGCAGGATCATAGCGCCTTCTACTGCATGTAGAGATATTGATATATTAGCCCTCTTCTAAAGTGCCAATCGAGTTCTCTTATTTTAGGATCATTACGCTGGAGTCGTAATTCCATGGAACCCTTTTGCTATCTTTATAGGGAAAAGCCACGGGTTTCTGAATTATGACTCTTGGCGCAGCTTATATTCTTGCTTCATTATTTCTCGACTGTGAAATAATCACCACTGGGTTATTTACCTAGTGGACCTTCTCCGTTGATCTTTCTTTTGAGGCGTAGATGTCTCCTCCTTCCGAACCTTTGACATCTTCAAAGAATTCCAACTCCTTGTTATCCATCAGACTTTGCACCAAAGCTATGAATTCAGTGCGCTCCTGGATCTCATGACCTTCTTCAACGTGGAACTCATAGTAGCTCATCATCCCTTTAGATACCTCATTTAAATCTTGAACAACTAATCCTACGTCTATCATATTTTGCCAAACCCATTTTAGTGGGTTTTTTATTTCCACTACACAGTTTTGGTCATCTTTCCTCCACTCTCAACTATTTCGTTTACCCCTTGATCTGAATGATTGGGTAACGGATTTCCTGCCACGTTAGGTCCTAAGGGATCATCGAACCTTATGATCTCTATTTTAATAAACTTTTCAATAAGCTTTTTAAATACAGTGCAGTTCTCAATTGAGTATCCCGTTATTCCTGCGTGGTACTTGCATTGAGCATTCGCATCATACCATTTTGGGAACAGAGGTTGCATGGGTTTCAAGTAAAACGGGGATACCATATGTTCATCGAACAAATTCTGATATAACTCTCTATATTTCATTGGAATAGGTATAAACCAGAGTTTTTCTATGTTTGGCCTTGAGTTAGATTCTTGCCTTGAGGGGCCCTGATGGCTGGTTGTTACGGTCCTTGGTTGGCCCACAGTGACCGATTTTGAATAGCCCTTATTATACACATTTACGGTGTTCACTTCATTTTCTATTTTTCTCAGGGCTGATCTTTTAGTGTTTTTCGCCACGTCTATTTTCCCACTTCTTACTGCATTTTCAATCATTTCTCTGGACATTACTATATCTGAAAAGCTCTTGGTAGCACTTCCCAACATATGGTTAATGAAAGAGGCTTTTAGAGTATGTATGAAAAGCATTATCGTTTCATTCTTTAGAAAAGGTGGTTGGACTTGCGTTGTCACCTCTCTCCATATCTGAGCATATTGCCTAAAGCTTTCACTTTATTTCTTCTCCATGTTTTGTAGCGTAATTCTATCGAGTGTCATGTCGGTCACATGGCTGTATTGTTTCATGAAAGCTTGTGCCAGGTCTTTCCATAAGTTAATTTTGGCACGATTTAGCTGGTTGTACCACTTGGCGGTCGACCCGATTAAACTATCCTGGAAGCAGTGAATTAACAATTGGTTGTTATTGATGTATCCCGTCATTCTTCAGAAGAACATTGTGATATGGTCTTCAGGAGAACTAGTCCCATTATATTTTTCGAATTCTGGAGTTTTATTTTTTGGTGGGAGCACTAGATTAGGGACTAGGCTTAACACCTTAGCATCAACCCTGCAAAGGTAATCAGTATTTTCTATAGCTCTGAATTTTTCTTCCAACCACTTGCATCGATCTTCTAGTTGTTTTGGTAGTTCTACCTTTGCTCCATCCATTTCGGCCATGTCATCCAAATTGGGAACAATTGGATTGGTTGGATTATCCCCGGGGTTAGAACTTGAACCTGTTGGGTAATTCACCAGTACTGAAGTGCCAGCTTGATATTGTTAAGGTCTTATGGTAACGGGTACCCTTCGTGGATAGGTATCTTGTTGGGCTTGGACATTTACTCGGTTAAAACCTGGGGGGTATATAGGGTCATCATTATCATCCCTAGAAGTTATTTGTAGTACTTTTCCCTTTTTCAGTCCCTCCGCCCAGCAACTGGGTCAACTGGCTTATCATGCTTCGTTGGGACTCTTGTATTTGATCCCTCATGTCTTGTTGTACCTTAGTTAATTATTCTTGCACCTGGGCTTGCAACTGATCTTGCATGTCCTTCTGAATTTGTTCCAATCTCTCTAACTTTTGATCCGTGGCTCTGGTTTTACCGCGGGTACGGTTACGATATTCGGTTGGAAAATTCTTGTTGGTTTCCAGGGTAACTGTCATAATTTTGATTAATTAAGGTCTTTTTATGAAACTTAATGCATATGAAATGCAATGCTGATGAATGAAAAATGAATGCAAAAAGAGGCGTTGGTTCTGATTCAATTATATTAGAATAACTTGACTAGAAATCGAATCTCTTTACATAAAGTGGATACATTTTATATATACGGCCTTTCCCTAATACTCAAAGCCTTGACTTTCCTAAGAAGCCAAGATAATTCTCGGGCCCGATCTAATTCTGATTTGTTTTTTAAGCTCAGCATGTCGGCTTGAACCGCTAGGGTTTGCAAATGGTCGGTTACTTCCCGTACTTGGGTCACAGCTTCGCCAATGATGTGATCTCCATCTCTAATCTAACCTTGAGAGCATTGGAATTGCTCTTTCCAGTGTTCATTGTTCGTTTCTAGAAGTTCAACTCGAAGTTCACAATTTTACAGTGCAGTCTCGAGCTCTTCTATCTTTCTCTTCAACTCTTCAATCTTATTTAGACTTACTTTCAACTCAATTACGAAGTTACGACTACGATATTGGCGCAGTGACCTTTCTAGTTCTGCTATTCGGGCTCTTAATCCAACCTTTTCATTTCGAGTTTCTAACCCTTTTTAAAGCATCTTCTCGAACTTGAGCATCTTGGAATTTCTTTTCCCACTGATAAACTCTAATATTTTCTTGTTGATCTCTTGCCGCCATTGCTCCGATTTTTTACCCAACTTGGCAGTCCTTATCGACAAGCACAGCTTCTTATAATCTGTTTTTAGACTGTTTAAGTCTTCGTCAACCTTGTTCTTTCCTTTTCTCATTTTCTAAGTTTCTAACTTTTGGACGTCGACGTCTAATCCTAGCTGCATCTTTTCCTTTTCCAACTGTTCTATCTTTTTCCCCAGCTCTGAACTCCTCTTTTCAAAGTCTTGCTTTATGATTTCCAACTCAGACGGAATTACTTGTAAGTGTTCTTTTATTAGCCGAGTGTTTTCTTGACTTGACATAGGGACATTGTCATTGACTCTTTTACTCCACCACCAATCATACTCGGGAGTCGTCATAGAATTTTCAGCAAATCTTTTCATTCTGTGAGTTTGGTTCCAAGCATTCAATATTTCACGAACCTTTTTCTTGTAATTATCACCAGTGTACGCGAACTCGTACTGAGCCAACCCTTGCGTTACCGGTATGAACTGCCTCGATCTATACTATCTCAATACAAGTAGAGAGCATATCTAATAGCTCCCTATATCCCGAGTAGAGGGACCCAGTCGAAGTCTCCATATCGATAGAAAATCTCATCAGGAATCATCCAAGGAGCCTTCCATTCAACGTCTTTGTCTTGGAGACTCTGGAGAATTGCCATTCATTTTTTCTTTGAAATTTCATCTCACCTTGGCGTAGCCACGAATTCTTTCAACGGAGAGTAGTTCTCGAAGAATACTCGATAAGAGACCTTTTCTACCCTTCAAAAGTGGCTATGGAACCATGCTAACAAGAGTTGTGCACACCCGATGAATCTTCATTCACCCGCTCTTCGACATGCATTTAAAGATCTAAAAGTTTCGTCCAAAATTATTGGGACATGTGTGACCCTTTTGTCATGCCCGTCGAAGAGATCTGAAACTGCATCATATATGTGCCCTAACACTTTGCAAAAAATAACCAACTCGTAAATACTCAAAGCGAAGACATCGACTCTTTTCTTCGTATCCGAATGTGCTAAGATCAAATCCCGCAAGCTTTTCCAAGGGATGTATTTTCTACCTCTCTTTTTGTTTAATTCGGGCCGCGACCTATTGCTCACTCATTCCCGTTATGCTCATTAGTCTCTTCAAGAAAGTCAGGACGTTGGCGGCTCTAGAATAAGCTTTGTCAGCTTGGATCCTCGAGCAACGGAGCAGAGTTGTGTACTCTTCTACCGTGGGCACCAAGTCTACCTTCCCAAAAGTAAAGCAGCTATAGGTAGGATTCCAATACTAGGCCAAAGCTCAGAATAAGTAATTATTCACTTTGACATCAAGTAGATAAGGCAAATCCCCATAATTACAGTAGAATAACTGCTTGGTTTCATCATCCCATTGGTCCCATATTTCTTTCAATTCTTAGAGATTATTCTGAGTCACACTGATGTGAGTGAAATCCCACAATTCTGACATATATCCCTCCATCAGACTGTCACCCTTCTCTTGTTATGTCTTCTCAGACCATATCCAGACGGCCGCATAGTTTTCCACTTTATCAAGAAATCCCTTTTCCATAATAAGCTCTCTATTTAGCAACTGAACGTGAATCAACACCTTTTTCTATGATGAAAATGGAATGCAATCACAACCAAAACAAAATGAAACAAGTCAGTACATTTCATACAAATCTAGAATTCAAAGTAAGTAAGAGATAATAAATAGAGCACCTATTCGGGTGACCATAGGGGTTTGGTGTGGTTTTACCTAGGGTAAGTTCTTAGGGCTCATTATATGCGGTTCGGTTCTAAAGGAAGGGTACCTAAACCGACAGATTCATTGATCCTCACCCATTATAGGCTCATACAGACCAAGTTTAGTTTTGGGGAATACATTTCCCTATGGCTATATGGAGATGAAGATCTCAGGAAGACATAGGTACAGATGTATCCCGAAAGCGATCCACTATCCTATATGGAGGTGAAAAACTCACGAAGGAATAGTTTTTCACTCTCACTTAAGAAGGACAAAATCAAACAGTTATGCAAATGCCATATGTGGAAAACACACAAAAAGAAACTTTCGAACCGATAAAACATATATACTAGATCTCTATACAACCCGAGATATCAAAACATGAAGGATGAAATGTAATAAATGGATCGTAAATTGAAACCAAATTATCAATTTTTGACAAAAAAACTAAAAAGTAATCAACTCGCGGCTTGACTCTCTTATTTTGTCCCCAGTGGAGTTGCCAAGCTATTGAAACCTTTTTTTTTGAAATCGACTTATATTTTGAAAACGAAAATAAGAGTCGCCACCAATCCTTTTTATGAAGTGTGATCGGATCAACTCGTAATTTGATCATTTAAATATAAGGTTTAATTTGCTAAGACAATGATTTTTGGTCTATAAAATCCAGGAAATGGGTTTGGGAGTCAGTTACGTACGAGGAAGGATTAGTACCCTCGTGACACCCAAAATTGGTACCTAGTTGATTAATTTATGTCTTAGTGCTAAAAATTGAAAATTTGAAGAGAATTTGAAACACGATTCGACCTTGTATAAAATAAAATAAAGGACCAAGGTGAAATGCGCAAAAAGGAAGAGGGACTAACTGGGAAAATATGCCAAACCTTACTAAACATACTGTTCCTTTGACAAATCGAGGGACTAAATTAAAAATGAAATAAAATTAAGTAGTACAATCTAAATGGAAAAAAATAAAGGAATTAGGACCAGATTGAAAAAGAATCCAAAAGCAGAAGGGCCAGGGTGTAAATAAACCATTGCCGCGAAAACACGCGGATCCTAGGACGGATCGGGTTGTGTCTTCGGGTCGGCTTCAAAATGACACTATTTTGGATGTCTATTTCCCATAAATGTACCAAGGACCAAAATAAAAATGAAATAGAATTAAGTGGTCAAATCAAAAAAATAAAAAGAATAAAATAGGACCTAATTGAAACCAACGGCAAAAGCGAAAGGACCTATGGAACAATTAGCCCCTATGTAAAAAACGTGCGGATCCTATGCTGTTCTGGTCGGGTCTTGGGTCGGCAATTGGGTCATGTTAAAACGACATCGTTTTGGCGTTTGAGAGATAAGCCCAAAATGACGCCATTTTAATGGGCTATAAAAGTAAAAAAAAAAGGTTTTAAAAATCATTTTGTATTTGTTTTTTTTTAAAAAAAAATTAGAAACTTCTTTTTCTCTCTTAGTTTTCTAGAGTCCGACCATTGGCGTCGGCGAGTTCCCACGACGGCCATTGGTTGCCGGCGTTGGGCTCCGCC
>JABEZY010269903.1:0-11835 GCA_013467495.1 Gossypium gossypioides | reverse complement strand
AGGGACTAAATTGAAATTTAAGCAAATATTGGATAGAAATTGGAAATATTCAATGTGGAATTGAATTGTTTAATATTAATATATTTTAATTATTTTATTATGTAGCTAACGTCGTATCAGAATCCTCGACTAAAAAGGGGAAAGATAAAATCGACGTCGAATAGCTCGAAATCCACGATTTGTGTTTCTATAATCCGAACTAAGTTATAAGTTATTGCATTTGAATTATTGCATATGGTAAGCATTTGGGGTGAGTACTTTGGTACTTTGAGATTAAATTGAACTCATGATTGATTGAAATGGATTGAATTGGTAAATTTTGAGGCATTGATATATGAATATCGAATTGAATATATGTTTATGTGTGCATATATGAGAATTGGACATTCAATGTAATTGAAAGTGAAATGGAATCCTATTAACTATTTCAGGCTAAATTTGATATAGATGGCATGCCATAGGAGTAGAAGAGTTTAGGGATTTCTTCGACCTCGAGTCGATGAGGCACTGGGTGTCAATATGCTTTCGTTTAATCAATGAGACACTGGGTGTCGATGTATATAGCGTTGGGCGCAATTATTACTTCGGGTTTATCCGATGAGGCACTAGGTGCCAAACTGGTGTGTTGGTTGGATCCGTGTATCTGTTCGAGTCTGAGTCATGTTAATAGGGGTAATTAAATAATAAAGTTATCTAATTGATATTGAGATGGCAAAGTATGTGAAATGGAAATGAAAAAGAGGATTGGAAAATGAATGTGAATTATGTTGTGATCATAAATTAAATATATGAGTAATATATGAGTAATATACTCATGGATTGAAAATGGGGTTGGGTTGTGCCATTATATAAGTGAATTGTTAAGTGATCTATGAAAAGCTCTGTATATGGAAAGTGATGTGAACTGGAAGTATATGTTAAGAACCAATTAAGTATGGATACTTTTAAAAGTTGAACATATCAAGAAATAATGTGGTAATATACATGAAATAGAAATGGTGATATCTTGTGATTGCATATTTATATAGTAGTATGATTGGATAATTTAAATTGAGCATTTATGTATCATATTCTATCTTTAAATGTTTGGATTATAGAAATATCACCGAGTTTTACTCAGCGTGCGATTTTGTTTTTCGTGTGCAAGTTAGGTACTTCTCTTTTGATCATCAACTTAGCATCTAACAACGATTCCGAGATCAAATATGGTGATATTTATTTTGGTAATGGCATGTACCTTGGAAGCCTTTGGTTGTTAATGGATTTGTTGGTGTAATGTTGTTTGTCTTAATTTGAAATGTTGGCCACTTGTATATATAGTTATAGTTTAGGCAATGTTGGTATGGTAACTTATTCTAATGTTTTGGTATGTGCATAGCTTCAAAAGTTTAGTAACATGAAAAGATGAAAGTTAGTTTAATTGTGGAAAATGTGGTATAATTTGAAGTTTGAATGGTTGATTGTTTTGCTTGCATAATTGATGATATAAAATATGGTACTTGAGGCACGGTCTATCACATAGCCGTGTGTCACACACAGGTGGCACACACGAGCGTGTGCTCGGAACGTGTGGACTAATAGCATAAGAGTAGTGCCACACACAGGCTGACACACGGTCAGGGACTTGGCCGTGTGGTCGAAGTCAAAGAGTTACATAGGTAAGTACACGGGCTGGGATACTACCGTGTGTCCCCATTTTGAAAGTCACACGACCTGGCCACACGGTCGTGTGTCCCCTATTTTTAGGCATTTTGAAATTTCACCCTAAACTTCTAGAATTGTTTTAAATTAGCCTTGTTAGTTCTAAAATCATTTTTAGAGACTTGTAAACTTGTATTTAGGACTATATGCATAATTTTTACTGTGATTTGAATGAAATAGCTTTAATTTAAATTATGATTAATTTAGTTGTAATGCTTTTAACCCTAACCCATTAACGGAGAGGGGTTAGGGGTGTTACATTTAGTGATATCAGAGCTTGCAGGTTTAGTCGATTCTCGGACTAAATTGAGTTCAAAATCGAGTCTAGATGTACATGCCATAGTTGAGTCGAATTGAGTTAGGATTTGGATGACTATAATAACGAAGTTGATCAAGAGATGTATACAGGAGATGATGTCTCTAATCAGCTAGATGGAACCAAATTTGTGACACTGAGTGCTAATCCAGTTGGTGCTCAACAACCCAATGTTGAGTGATATAATAATGAGGGAGTAGGTGACTCACAGTTACTTAGAGCTATCGTTGATGGTTTTTAGTCTATTGCAGGAACTTCATCCGCTACGACATCTGCAGCTACAGTTAGTCGGGCTCTGGTAAAAGAATTGCGTAGATATGGTGCGACTAAATTCTTAGGGTTGAAATAGGTTGATCCCTTCACAGCTGAAGTTTGGATTGAATCCACTAAACGCGTCTTGGATCAACTTGAATTCAACCCACATAAAGCATAATTTGTGTTGTTTCTCTATTGCAAGGAGAAGCATATACCTGGTGGTAGTCAATGACACGCCACGTACCTTCAGATCTGGCTAATTGGGAATTCTTTTAAAAGGAATTTCAAAATAAATATGTTGGAGAATTTTATATTAAAGATAATATGAGTTTTTGATGCTGAAACATAGCAGGATGTTTGTGGCTGATTATGAACAGGCATTTATACGACTTAGTAGGTATGCCATTGAATTTGTGCCAACCGAAATAGAAAGTTGTAAATGATTTTTAAGTGGTTTACGTGATGAGCTTCGGGTACAGTTGGTATCGCATTGAATTATAGAGTTTGCTGATTTAGTTGAACGAGCAAAGATGGTAGAACAAGCCCTGGGTCTTGATAAAAAGACTGAGGTTATTCTCACTACTGGAAAATGGTCTAGAGCTGCTAGCTCAAATCCACAACCGAATCGAACTAAAGTGTAACACCCCTAACCCGTCTCCATCGCCAGATTTGGGTTACGGAGTATTACTGAACAATAAAAAACATATGAACATTTTATCAATCAGTATAATAATCATATCATAAACCATTTATCCTCATGCAAAACATCCCTAAATCAAGCCCTCGAGGCTCTAAAAAATAACCAAGAAACAATTTGGGACCAATTTGAAACAGTTTGAAAAGTTTAGTAAAAAGATGCAAAATTTACAAAACAGGGGTCACATGCCCATATCTCAGGCCGTGTAACAATCCAACTAGGGACACACGGCCGTGTCCCAGCCCGTGTAACTCTCTAAGTAGGGTCACACGCCGTGTGCTAGTCCGTGTGTTAAGTCGTGTAACTCTCTGACTTGCACCCTAAAGAACTCATCAGATGACACACGGCCGTGTTGCCAGGCCATGTGTCTCACACGGATGAGTTACACGCCCGTGTCTCAGGCCGTGTGGACCCAAAATGAACCTTAAACAACAAGTTTACCAATTCAAGCTTACTTGGACTCTAAGTAATCCATTTACTAGCCAAAAGACTTATTCAAAATGACATTAAACAAACTAAAAAATGCTAAATCAACCCTTATAAGTGACTAACCAATGTACCCTCAATGGTACCACAAGTATGCACGATTACACAACAATATGAATCATTAATCACAACTTATCAATTCACAAAATTTAACACTTAACCAATGTGCCTATCATAGGCACCTCAAATTACAACATTCTAATCACACTTACCAGGAACTTGCACTTAAACATCTTACTTCATTCACATATATCATATACGTAGACTATTTGCACTTAAGATCATACTTTAACATTTTATATATCAAAAAAATAGTAATGACATACAAGCCTATTACATGCCATAGAATCCGAAATGAACGTTCCAAAAACTACCAAAATTTATGGATAGTGTGACTTGAGTGCCGATCCGACCGTCCAACCTTCTAAGTATCAACAAGAACAATAAATAAAACAAGTAAGCTCAATGCAGCTTAGTAAGTTCGACGTTTGTTCCTTGCCATCCACAATCTCAACCGGTGATTCATAAAAATTCAATTCAAAACTCAAATATATGAAAAATCCATCAAAATCACTAAACAAGTTACCTTACCAAGATTTTCAATTCGATGAATGACTTATGGATAAGAGTACATCAATATTCCAACCAAAACACACTAGATGCTCATAAGAACTAAATACGAAACACACCAAAACAGGGAGTATAACACGAGAGTTCACAACAAATGCTGAACCTTGGCCTATTCGGGAAACATATATATATCACTCCAAAATAGTCTCCACTCAAATCCCCCATAACACACCACATCTCGACTGTACTCTATCCCGCATTCAATCTGATCCAAATATAAAATTTCAACAATTTTTCGCAACTAACTTTACATCATTTATAATAAAATGCTCCTATCATATTACACAATATCATCAAACATTCCATACAGATGTTAAATTATAAACTATACGAACTTACCTAGACTAAATTGTAGTAGTTACAGAAGTTCAGGGACTATTCCACAATTTTTCTTTTTCAACGAGTATCAACTAGGTTTTGATCTAAAATGTAAAATTATTCAATTATTAGCTTACATTTCACCTTCTAATTCACTTTACATTTTATACCCTTTTATTTTTGAATTTACACAATTACCCCTAACTTTTATAACTTTTTCAATTTAATCATTTAACCCAAAAATCATCAAATTAACTATTTTCTCAAGTTAATATTCCAGCTGAATATACTAGGCCCTCAAACAGTCCCTAATAAACATCAAATTCACTATCAAACCCTAAAATTTTGACACTTTCACAATTTAATCCTAAAATCAAAATCTAACAAAAATTACTTCACAAAATCATCAAACTACACAATCAAAACTTCAAATACATGGTTATCGTAAAAACATTCAAGATTCATCAATGGAAACTTTTAAAATTTTTAACAGATTAAAAAACGAAGGTACGGGCTAGCTGAACCTAGTTGCAACGATCCTAAAAACATAAAAATTACAAAACATGGGTATAGAAATCACTCACATGCAAAGCAAATAGTTTGACCAATTCTCCTAGCTCATACAACCATGAATATTCGTCTATGGAAGAAGTAAAATGAAGAAGACTTATTTCTTTACTAAATTTTGTTTTGATTTTATTTTTATTACAAAATTGCCATTAAATGATTAATATTTCTATTATTTTTAATGCTAATGTCGTCCAAACAAGTTAACTAGGTTTAAATTACATCTTAGGTCCTTCCTTATTTAACTATTAAATTATTTGATCACCTAAATGATATAATTACTATAATTTGCACCTTTTACAATTTAGTTCTTTTTACTTAATTAGCTATCAAAACGTTAAAATTTCTTAACCAAATTTTAATATGACTTTAATAAACCTATAAATATAGTAGAAATAATATTTACGAGTTGACAAGACAGAAATTTTTGGTCCTGAAACCACTGTTCCGTCACCATTGAAAATCAGGGTGTTACATAAAGAATTTTGTGTTAGCTGGAGGTCAACTTTTAAGTCTGACAGATCTGATAGAAATCATGATAAAAAATTGACTGTGTCTACGAGTAGTGTGCGAGGCCCGTCTAAAGATAATGATATCCTGAATTGTGAGCATTGTGGGAAAAAGCACCATGGTGAATGTTGGAAGCTAACTCGAGCTTGTTTTCGCTAGAGAGTGTCCGAAGAATGAGAATGCTACCCTTTTTACTTCTCAGAGGTCTATGCCAACATCTAGGGGTTGGGGGTCAAGTTGAAGTGGATTATTTTCGAGAGGTGGTGCTAGGAAGGGAAATGATTCTATTGCTCATCAGTCAGAGGCTAGAGCGCCAGCCCGAGCTTATGTTGTGCGGACACATGAGGATGGCGATGCTAATGACGTTGTGGCAGGTATGTTTTTATTACATTTAGAAGCTGTTTATGCTTTGATAGTTCCAAGATCTTTGCACTCATTAATGCTAAGTTAATTAAGTCGAAAGGTTTAAAATCTGAGACGTCTAGGGTATCGTTAGTCGTGTCAAGTCCGTTAGGGCAATCTGTGTTAGTGGATCAAGTGTGCAAGAGATGTCCATTAGAGATATAGAATATAATATTCCCTGTTGATTTGTTAATAATGTTGTCTGGCGATTTTGATTTGATTTTGGGTATGGATTAGCTTACAGAGCATGGAGTGATTCTAGATTTCTGCAAAAAGAAATTTATAGTTCAAAGTGAAGGTGGTAATATGATTGAGGTGAATGGTGTTCGAATGAGTGGTTCAACTTGTATCATTTCAAAAATTCGAGCTGATAAACTTCTCAATCAAGTTTGTAAAGCTTTTCTTGCCTATGTTATCAATTTGAATTCTGGTGATAGTCAAACCAGTAAAACTCGTACTATTTGTGCATTCCCTGATGTGTTTCCTAAAGAATTACCAGGATTACCACCAAATCAGGAGGTTGAATTCATAATTGAAGCGTTTCCTGGTACGACTCCGGTGTCAATGTTTCCTTATCGTATGACACTAACAGAATTGAAAGAATTAAGCTACAATTGCAAGATTTACTGGATCGTGCCCTAGTATATCACATTGGGGAGCTTCCGTGCTTTTCGTCAAAAAGAAATATGGTTCAATGCGTCACAACTGAATAAGTTACTTTTAAGAATTGATGACTTATTTGATCAATTAAAAGGAGCTTTTATCTTTTCTAAGATCGATTTGAGATCAGGTTACTATCAGTTGAAAGTGAAAGATAATGACGTACTGAAGACAACGTTTCGTACGCATTATGGCCATTATAAATTCTTAATGATGCCTTTTGGGGTAACAAATGCGCTGATAGCATTCATGGATCTTATGAACCGTATTTGGATCAATTTGTGGTAGTTTTTATTGTTAACATCTTGATCTATTCGAAATCCGAATCCGAGCATGAGGAACACCTTAGAATTGTTTTGCAAGTGTTACGAGAGAAATGGTTATGTAGAAAGCTTAGCAAGTATGAATTCTGGTTATCAGAAGTTGTGTTTTTGGGGCATGTTATCTTGGTAGATGGAACTAGAGTTGATTCAAAAAAGATTGAGGCCATTTTTCAGTGGAAAGCACCAAGAAATGTGTCAGATGTAACACCCAACTCGTATCTGACGCTAGAACAAGGTTACGGAGCATTACCAGACTTATAACTTAAACAATCATACATTTCATATTCAATTATCATTCAAATTAAAGTACATTCAAATACATTCATATTTTCCCTAATACAAGCCCTCGAGGCTCCAAATGGACATTAAAAATGGTTCGAGACTAAACCGAGTACTCAAGGAATTTTAAAAAATAAAACATTAAAAATTTTCAAAGTACAGGGGACACACGCCTGTGTGGCTAGGCCGTATCCTAGCCTGTGTCCAACCACGTGTAAGTCACTGACTTAGGTCACACGACCAACCCACACGCCCGTGTGCTAGGCCATGTAACCTTCAAAATGGCCTTACACGCTCGTGTGTCAAGCCGTGTGAAAACTGGAGGGTAAACTGACTTGTGCCAAACGGCCAAGCCACACGCCCGTGTGAAGCTACTGACTTGATTTTTAAAGAAGTATCAAGGCACACATGGCCGTGTCACTTGGGTCGTGTATCACACACAGTTGAGACACACGGCCATGTCTCTGCCCGTGTTGACAAAAATAGGTCATTTTTCAAGCCATATTTCTCACCAAATGCGGTACCAACTTGAGCTCAATAATGCACATACAACTATAGCATAAATAAGCATTCAAAACCAACCAATATCAAGTTTATAACATGTAATATTCACGCATACAACATGATATCCATAAGCACATTCATTTGACCACTTTAACACAGATCAAATATACTTCCAAAGTCTACCTAAATGGTCAAATACATATATGAGACATTATGCCTAAAACTTAGCATGCATA
Organism: Gossypium gossypioides; assembly: GCA_013467495.1. NCBI lineage: Eukaryota > Viridiplantae > Streptophyta > Magnoliopsida > Malvales > Malvaceae > Gossypium > Gossypium gossypioides. Next base: position 3,951 of record JABEZY010269903.1, on the reverse strand, counting down.
CAAATCTCAATTCCAGCCATTTAGTGCCAAAACACAATTTCACAAGCAAGGCATTCATATAGCAATTATACACCACATATCATAAGGCCATTTATACATATATACATAAAAAAATACATGACCACCTTACAATCCAATTCAAATGGTCAAAACTCAACAAGACATACAGGCCACATTAGCCAAAATACCTATACATGCCATTTAACCAAAATATATAAAGTCCAAAATACCAAAATGAGTGTTTGATATTGTGACGCAATCTCCGACGACTTCTAAACCAAGTGAGCTTCCGAAACACTATAAAACACAGAAAAATAAATGGAATAAGCAATTAAGCTTTGTAAGTTTGTTTAACTAAAATATAACTTACCATTCGTCCACAATTTAGATAAGCATATTTAAAACATAGATAAATTTCATTTGGCCCAAAGCCTAACACATAATCACAATCATGTTAGCCATGTACAAATATAACAAATTTAATTATTTCCCATATTTGACATGAATACCTGTACTAGTTCGTATTGAACTCGTATAACCTCGTACTATCACTGTGCCCGTTGAAGCATTTGGAATACTATCAGATACTCGAGTATCTTGCACACTAAGTGCCAATACATGGTCAAAACAACCTCTATCTCATATCTCATATCGATGCTCACTCTCGAGCCATAATTGGGTTTGCTCACACAAGCTATAAGTCAAGACGTAGCTACACGGTGCTACTCACACAAGCTGTAAAGTAATCGCAACACATGCCGGAAACTCAACCACTGGAAGAACATATGAGACCAGCACCTAATACACGGTAACCCCTAATGACATGTTATTCGTATCCTATCTATTCCTAAGGTTCAACCGAGATTCCATACGATGTCAAAACTTCATCGAATGTTTCCGTGGAGTCATATCATTAAAATTATAATAAATAAGCATTTAAAACATATATAATTTAATGCTTATTAACATACGAACTTACCATGAATTAATACGGAGAAAATCGACCGATCAATCCGCTACTTTGTCTTTCCCTCGATCTAATTTCTAACGTGGCTTTTCTGAATCTATATAATCAAATTTAACTAATTTAATATTTATTCTATTCAATGTTTTACCATTTTGCCCCTAAACATTTGACTTATTTACAATTTAGTCCCTAGGCTCGTAAAAATGAAATTCATGAAATTTCACTATACTCAAGCCTAGTCGAATATCTTATCTGCACATATCAGCCCGTACACATCACAAATTCACACATTTAACACTCAATTTTGACAATTTTCAATTTAACCCCTAAATAGTAATTTCATTAAAAATCACTTAACAAAAGTTATTTAACTAACAACAAAGATTCATTTTCTTCAATTAAACTTCAAAACCCTAATATATTCATTAATGGTAAAACCCTAAACCTTCAACCATTTTGCAAATTAGTCCCCGGGCTAGCTAGGTTAAGATACAACGATCCCAGAAACATAAAAATCATTAAAAACGAGATAAAAACGCACCTACATGCAAGGATGAGCTTGTTCAAACCTTTGAAGGTCTTAAATGGTGTTCTCTTTTTTGAAATTTTTAGCTCATGCATGTGTGAAGATGATAACTAATTTGTTTTATTTTATTTTTATCTTTAATTGGCTAATTACCTAATTGCATTTACCTAACTTTAAAATTTTCATAAATACCATGCCATGCACATCCACTAACTAATTTAATGGTATAATTACCAAATAAGGACCCCCACTTATAGTTCTATAGCTATTTAACACCTTTGGCTATTAGAACACAACTTTCGTACTTTACGCGATTTAGTCCTTTTTCACAAATTGAGCATACAAATGATAAAATTTCTTAACAAAATTTTTATACAATAATACTATCATGTTGTAGACCACAAAATAATATTAAAATAAATTTTACAACCTCAAATTTGTGGTCCCAAAACCACTATTTTAATTTCACTAAAAACGGGTTGTTACAACTCTCCCCCCTTAGGAATTTTCGTCCCCGAAAATCTTACCAGAAAATAGGTTAGGGTATTGTTTTCTCATAGTTTCCTCGGGTTCCCAAGTAGCCTCTTTATTACCTTGACGATGCCAAAGAATCTTCACTAAGGCTATTCTTTTGTTTCTTAATTCTTTGATCTCTCGAGTTAAGATTCTGATCGGTTCTTTGTTATACGACATGTCGGGCTGAATCTCTTCCTCGGTCAGAGAAATTATTTGTGATGGGTCTAATTGATACCATTGTAACATAGACACGTGAAACACATTATGAATCTTTTCCAACTCTGACGGTAATTCAAGTCAATATTCCACTGGTTCGATTCTCTCGATAATCTCATATAGTCCGATTAATCGTGGACTCAACTTTCCTTTGCGACGAAATCAGAGAATTCTTTTCCAAGGTGATACTTTCAAAAACACTTTATCGTTGATTAGAAATTCAATATCTTTACGCTTCAAATCTGCATACAATTTTTGTTGATTTGAAGCGGCTTTCAAACTGTCACGAATCACTTTCACTTTCAATTTCTCTTCGGTTTCTCGGATCAAATCAACATTGTATATCTTTTTCTCACTAAATTCAGTCCCGTACAACGGAGTTCAGTATTTGTGACCATACAAAGCTTCATACGGTGCCATCTCAATGCTTGATTGAAAGCTATTATTATACGCAAATTCAACCAACGATAAATATTTTTCCCAATTACTTTCAAATTCTAAAACACAACAATGAACATATCCTCAAGAATCTGAATCACCCTCTCAGACAGACCATCGGTTTGAGGATGAAATGCAGTGCTAAAATGCAACCACGTACCCAAAGCTTCTTGTAGCTTCTTCCAAAATCGTGATGTAAACCGCGAATCTCTATCTGAAATAATACAGACTGGCACTCCGTGCAATCTGACAATCTCAAAAATATACAATTTGGCTAATCTGACAAGTGAGAAGTCTGTATGTACCGGAATAAAATGTGCAGACTTCATCAAACGGTCAACAAAAACCCAGATAGCATCTTTCTTTTTCGGAGATAAGGGTAATCCTGATACAAAATCCAACGTAACTCTATCCCACTTCCACTCTGTAACAGCCTAATTTTGACCCTAATTGGAATAGTGGTTTCGGGACCACAAATTTGAGTCCGAAAAATATTTTAATATTATTTTCTGTGTTTATTATGTGTGAATTGGTTGTGTGAAATTTTCGTGTTTAAATTTTATCGTTTGAATGACCGATTAAATAAAAGGATTTAATCGCATAAACAGTAAAAATTGCTAACTTAATTTTTAAAGTGCTAAATTGACTTGTTCTTTTAATGGAAGTTATTTATATTGTAATTATACCATGGAATATGTTGATGGACGATAATAGGCTTATGATATAATGTTGGTTAATTAAATATTAAAGGTTATTATGGTAAATTAGTGAATTAATGTAATAAAATAAAACATAAAATAGAAAATAACATGCAAAGTGTTCATCTTGGCCAAATATAGAAAAGAAAAAGAAAAGAAAAGAGAACAACAAGGCTCGACTATCTCTAGGTCTAATTAAGGTATGTTTTTGCTTCGGTTTTTGATGATTTTTTACGTTTTTGATATCGTTGTTTTGAATACTACCCGACCCATGCTTGAATTTTTGATTTTGATGAATATTTTGAGTTATTCCATTGATGAATATTTGTGTTTTGTGATGTTTGATGATGAATAATGAAAGATATGTTTTAGATTAACATGTTTTTTCTTGAGATTTTTGATGAATTTGAGTATTTAGGGCTAAAGTGTGAAAATAAATTTTGAGGGACTAAAATGCGAAATAAATGAAATGCATGGACTTGTATGAGTATAATAAATATTTGACCTAAGCATAGTATAGCCAAAATTTGAATGTTTTGTGTTTTGTGTAATTTGGACTAAATTGTGAAAAATGTAAAATGTTAGGGGCA
>JABEZY010269901.1:0-11811 GCA_013467495.1 Gossypium gossypioides | reverse complement strand
CCAATTTAAATTTTCATAACAATTGGACACCTCTAACATGTAGAACTCAACTTTTGCACTTTTTACAATGTTGTCCTTTGGACTAAATTGAGTGCTCAAACGTCGAAATTTTTGAACGAAATTTTCATAAAATCATTCCGTGAAATCGTAGACCATAAAAATATAAGAAAAATAAATTTCTTCTCATCGGATTTGTGGTCCCGAAACCACTGTTCCGACTAGGCCCAAAATCGGGATGTTACAATTTATGTCTTTTGGTGGCTAAACAAAATAATGAGTTGTTGATGAAAAACCTTGGAATTCATCACACTAATTTTGCATCATTCGCTGAAGTGAATGTAGCAATACACAATAATTATGAAAATGAAAAATATAGAGGTTGCGGTTGTGGCTGTGGTTTTGGACGTAGTGGGAGATGTGGTCGAGGACGTACTAGTAACTGTTATCAGGTGGTCATAACAATGGTACTTTTAACCACCAGAAAAGGAATAACAATGAATGACAAGAAAGATGTGGTCAAAATAATCCTTCAAAGATTATTGAGAATCTATACTGCCGATGTGGTATGAAAAGGCATTGGTCACGTACCTGTGTACGTCTGAACATTTAGTAAAACTCTATCAAGCATCCATTAAGAGGAAGGAACATAATATTGAGACAAATTTTATATCCCAAAATGATGAAATGGAGGCAAAAGATGAAGATATTCACTGTGACACTAAAACTGACCATGCCTACAAGGATTATGAATTTCATGACCTTAATGATATAACTCACCTAGATGTGGAAGATTTCTTTAAGAATCATTAGAAAAGTTGATGTTATTTTGACATTTTTATGTTGTTTTAAGTATGTTTTATTTTCTTGCATAAAGAATAAGTTATATATATTCAATAAATATTTGCAATGTTTATTATGTTATATTTTGTTTATTTTTATGAAGAATATGAATATTCAATAAAATTTCGTAGGATTCAAAATCAATGGAGACATGTGTTTTGCAGATAGTGCTACAACACACACGATACTCAAAGATAAAAAAAATAATTTTCTCATTTGACAATAAGTGATGTAACATCTTAAACTCGTCCTAGACATCTAGACCAAGTCCAGAGAGTTACATCAACGATACTAAAACACCACATTTATAACACAGTCAGAATAAACCCTTTAACACATAATATCTAACACAGCAATTAAGTGAGTATACAATCTTTCCAAACATCATAATATCTTAGAATATTGAATCTCCTACTAGTAGGATTTAGAAGAAAGATAAAAGCTTGATCGAGCTCCCGTGGTGCTGACCCGTTCAAGTCTGAAAACCACCTAAAATTCAATCAATAATAAAGTGAGTTGTGAACTTAGTGCATAAAAGAAGTTTGTTCAACTAAAACACATTTATCAAATAGTTTTCGAATTCAAAGGTTCAATTTGGTAACAAAAGCATTTCTAGTTCAAATTCGAGACAGATTAATTATAGATGCAAAAACAATTTCATATACAGAACAGATCAGATTCAGATACAGATATTCCTAACCCCCATCCGCTACACACTATCTTCGGCAATCCCAACACACCGTTAAGGGCATTCAATGCTCAGCCAACCCTACAAACCATAAAGTGTCTATTTGACACATTTGAAGAAACGCAGCTTAGCTGCTAGATCATAATGCGACGAAGCGCCAGAATCAGAATTATATGCATAGTGGCTTAGCCACTAATTCAAAGAAGATTACCTCATTCTTCACAATATCTCAACCCATGCAAATGCAGAGTACAAATAACCACAATATGTATTCAGTCATTCTAAATTGTTTCAAAAATGATAACACAGTTCAATATCAGAATAAGCATTATAGTACACATACAGTTATGGTAGTCATACATTAGTCATAGAGTATTAGAGAGTTCTCATACAATCAAATTCAGATCATTTATACACTGGGGAAATAGTACCAGTCTTAGGCAACACTCTTGGCCTCAAAAACAAGTTTCGAGCCCTATTTATATGCCACACGGCATGGACACACGCCCATGTCCTTGCCCGTGTGGCTCACACGGCCTGGGCATACGCCCATGTCCTCTGTCTCTGTGGTTTTAAAACATAAACTGAGAGTTACACGGCCTGGATACAAGGCTGTGTCCTTACCCATGTGACTCACACGGCTTGGACACACGCCTGTGTGGTTCTAAGTCACAAACAGTGAGTTACACAGCCTAGACACACGCTTGTGTCCTTTGCCTATGTGAACCCTACACTAATATGGCCACACATGGCCTAGACACACGCCCGTGTGGCTTCAAATCGATGAACAGTAAGTTAAACGGTCATCGACAAGGCCTAGACACACGCCCGTGTGCCTGGCCATATGGCGACGACAACCACCATTTTCGACAACCGAAACTCACAAAACTAAGGTTTTCGGCACGCACCTAGTCTCGTTTTGTCGAAAAAATAATACAGAGACTACCCGAAACCTAATTAACCATTCAACAATCAATCAATTGACTAAAACTACTAGATAACGCAAACGTTAATACTCAATCAATTATGTCAAATAAATCGACACCATGAAACTTTCAACAACGAACGATTACTGACAATCAACCGAACTAATTCATAAAAGCATACGAAGGATTACCCCCCTCAAAATTCACGCCTAAAGACAATATTAACGACTAATTAACAATGAATTTACATACAGCAGTCGGAGAAATCCCAATTTAACTACGTAAGAACCAACAACTTCGCAGAACTTATACGAAAATCTTCTAACAACGCTCCGAATCACTTAGAACTCTTAATACTTCGACAATCACTTACCGAATGCAATAAAAGAACTCACTTGAAAGAGGAAAAAGAAGAAAAATAAAGGAGGAAAAAGAAAGAAAAAAAACAAAAGAAGAAAATGAAAGGAAGAAATTGACGTTAAAAATATTTATTAACTAACCACCATCCTCATACCAGCATTTAACAAAAATTTTCTAACACATACGATGGGACTCAAACTTGGGACCAGACAGAATACAGACAAATGTTTAATCTGTGAACCAACAGGCTCATTCTTGACATAAATTTACATAGAATTGCACTTAACTACATAACACATGGATAATGGTTGTTTTAAAAATAACAAAACTTTTAACGATGCAACTCGAACTCTAGACCTTAAACACAATAGCAAAACACAAAGCCACAGATACAGAAATTAATTACTGTAGATTCTCACAATTATATTCTAAAGTTTTGGGGCATTACAACTCTCTCTTCCTAAAAGAAATTTCAACCTCGAAATTTACCTGACTCAAACAGATACGGATACTGCCATCGGATCGATTCTTCAGGTTCCTACGTGGCCTCCTCAGTACCATGGTTCCGCCACAGAATTTTTACTAGATGAATAGTTTCTTCTTCAGTACCTTAACATCACGTTCCAAGATCTGGATAGGTTCCTCCTCAAATGTTAAATCCGGTCGCAACTCAATCTCGTCGACAGGAACAATGTGCGACGGATAAGATCGATATTGTCTCAACATCGAAACATGAAACACATCGTGAATTCATTCTAACTTTTATGGTAATTCTAACTGATACGCAACAGGTCTAACAAGCTTCAAGATACAATAAGGTCCAATGAACCTCAGGCTCAACTTGTCATTACGTCCAAATTGGAGAATTTTTTTCCACAGTGATATCTTCAGAAGCACCTGATCACTTATAGAAAACTCAATATCTTTTCTTTATAAATCAACATAAGACTTTTGTTGATCAGATGTGGCTTTCAGGCTATCATAAATTACTTTCATAGTGCTCTCAGTTTCAGAAACTAGCTTGGGGCCCAATATCCGACGTTCACTTAATTCGGTCCAACACAGAGGAGTACGAAACCTACAACCATACAAGGCCTCGTAAGGTGTCATCTGAATACTAGACTAGAATCTGTTATTGTATACAAACTCAACCAATGGTATATAATTTTCCCAACTACCCCGGAAGTCGATTACACAACCCTTAAGCATATCCTCTAATATCTAAATAACTCAATTAGACTGTCCGACGGTCTGAGAGTGATACACAGTGCTGAAATTAAGTCAGGTGCCTAAGGCCTCATGAAGTTTCTTCAAGAACCAATATGTGAATCGCAGATCTCTATCAAAGATAATTGAGACTAGAATTCTGTATAGTCTCACAATTTTAGCAATATACAGTTTAGCTAACTTCTGTAAGAAGGAATCTGTTCGGATAGGTATGAAGTGAGCGAATTTGGTTAATCGATCAACGGTGACCTAAACTAAATATTTCTTAGTGGGTGTTAAAGGCAACCCACTAACAAAATCCATCATTACCCGTTCTCACTTCCACTAAAGAATTTTAACTGATTGAAGCAGACTAGAAGACAACTGATGTTCAGCCTTAACCTTTTGGCATGTCAAGCAGTGGGACACAAAAGCGACTACCTCATGTTTCAATCTGGGCCACCAATAGAGTTTTTGGAGGTCCCAATACATTTTGTTCCCACAAAGATGCATAGCATAGGGACTACTATGTGCCTCCTATAAGGTAGACTATCTCAGCTCTTTATCATTAGATACGCAAATCCGACCTTTGAAACACAACACTTTATCGTTGTTTAAGCTGAAATCGAAAGTCTCGTTCGAACCAATATGTTGTAATCGTCGAACTAAGGACTCATCAGACAACTGTTTAGCTCGAATCTGCTCAACCCAAGTCTGTTTAACCTGTAATTTTGCTAACAGCCTACCATCCTCAACCAAACTTAGACGAGCTAACATTGCTCTCAAATTAGTCATTACTCTACGGCTAAGGGCATCAACTACCACATTAGCCTTACCGAATGGTACTCTATCGTGCAATCATAATATTTAATTAATTCAACCCACCTATGCTGCCGAAAATTTAACTCTTTTTGAGTTAACAAATATTTGAGACTCTTGCAATCGGTGTAAATGATACACCTTTCACCATACAGATAGTGTCTTCAGATCTTCAGAGCAAACACGATCGTAGTTAGCTCAAGATCATGTGTAGGATAATTACCCTATTGTATCTTAAGCTGTCGCGATGCGTAAGCAACCACTTTACCATATTACATCAGAACACATCCTAACCCGATGTGTAACATATCACTGTATACCACAAACTCCCGACCCAATTCCAATTGAACTAAAATAAGAGCTTGTGTCAAAACGAACTTGAGCTTATTAAAACTAGACTGTTGTACCTCAAACCACACAAATGGAGCATTTTTGTGTAGTAGCTTCGTTAGAGGTGACGTAATTAGAGAAAATCCCTCAACGAACCTTCGATAATAACAGCTAAACTAAGGAAAATACGAAGGTCAGATACATTTTTCGGTTGCTTACACTTAACTATAGCTTCTATTTTCTTGGGATCGAATCGGATCCCTTCCACAATTACCACATGACCAAGAAAAGTAACTTCCTATAACCAAAACTCGCACTTACTGAACTTGGCATACAATTATTTTTCTTAGAGTATCTGAAGTACAATTCGAAGGTGATTATCATGTTCAGTTTTAGTTTTAGAGTAAATCAGGATGTCATCGATGAAAAACACTACAAATGGTCCAAATACGGTTAGAACACTTGATTCATTAAATCCATAAACACTGCTAGAGCATTCGTCAAATCGAAAGGCATCACCAGGAACTCGTAATGTCTGTAACGAGTCCTGAAGGCAGTTTTGTACACATCAGTCTCCTTGACTTTGAGTTAATGGTAACCAGAGCACAAATCGATTTTGGAGAAAACATACACTCCTCGAAACTGGTCGAACAAGTAGTCAATCCTCAGTAATGGGTATTTATTCTTGACTGTCAACTTGTTCAGCTGTTTATAATCTATACACATCCTCATCGATCCATTTTTCTTCTTAACAAACAACACTGGTGCCCCCCATGGAGACATGTTCAGTCGGATAAACTCCCTATTGAAAAGTTTCTGAAGTTATGCTTTTAGCTCGGTTAGCTCCTTCGGTGCCATACGATAGGGTGCAATAGACACCGGAGTTGTACCTAGTAACAGATCAATACCAAATTCTACCTCCCGATCTGGAGGTACTCCGAGCAATTCTTTAGGAAAGATATCTGGGAATTCCCTCATAGTGTAAATATCTCCTATAGAAAGTTTTACGGGAATAAAATCGGATACATAGGCAAGGTATGCCTCGTACTCCTTTCGGACTAACTTATCTGCTACAAGAGCGGAGATTACATTAGAGAGGTAATATCGGCGCTCACCAACCATGACCACCTCGTCATTCTCATCCATTCTCAGAGTAACTCAGTTAGTTGCACAATCTAGACTAACTCGATATTCTAAGAGCTAATCTATTCCCAGAATCAAATCAAACTCATTAATAGGTAATTCTATCAGGTCAGCTAAAAATACCATACCCTAGATCTCTAGGGGTACTCATCTGTATACTCTATCAACCGAACTGACTGACCCAAAGGACAAATCACAAAGAACTCTCTAATAGTATTTTCAGCAGTCAAACCCAAATTTACAGAAACAACACTAGCTATATACGAGTGAGTAGAGTCAATATCAATGAGAGCATAGTATGAAATAGAATGAATAAAGAAGGTACCTATAATGACATCAGCATCATTGTTATCCTCGCGACGTCTCGTCGCATAAACCAGAGTCTGCTGACGAGCCTCAGCCTGACCTGCACCTCTACCTGATGCTCTCTGTCCTCTCACAAACCTATTACCACCTTTACTAGTACCACGACCTCTAAATGGTTGTAAAACCAGTCTCGGAGGCTGAACAGAACCCGAAGTTAGAGTCTGCGCCGCAGCTGGCACCTGATTTGGTCGAGGGGGCAATCCCTAACGCGATGCTCTATTGACCCACAATAGAGGCACGCTTCTAACTTCCTCCAACATTCGCCCAGATGGCGTTTCCCAAAATCACTGCACAGTTGAATCTCAGTCACTACAGCTGGTGCCTTGGGCCTCGGGGGCCTATCAAATTTTGCCCGTTTCTTAGGGCGTTGTCCAGAACTAGAGGGACCCGAATCCCTCTTAATCTTACTCTGGTCCCTCTCACGGCACATCGCTCGTGCTCAGTGGGATTTACTTCCTCCACTATCTTTGATTTGTCAACCAGAATCACAAGAACCTACTCCCTTTGAGGAGCTATCAGAACCCGCAGATCATATCTCAATCCTTCCTCAAACCTCACGTACTTGTCGTAGTCAAACGCTACCAAAGTTCGTGCATACCTACTCAGTCGCAAAAACTTGACTTCATATTTAGCCACAGATCAGTCGCCCTACACTAGGCCCATAAACTCGCGTTGGTGAGCCTCAACATAACTCGCCCCCACATACTTACTCTAGAAAGCATTTTTGAAATAATCCCAATTAACCTGTTTATGCTGAGCACCTTGCTCAACTGTCAGCCACCACTAATAGGCTTCGTCCCGAAGTAGAGACACAACACCCCTCAATTTCTGAGTGGGAGTACAGTCAAGATCAGTTGTAATACACTCGGTAGCCTCGAGCTAATATTTAGCAACAGTAGGAGCGATTTTTATGACGCCCTTGAACAATTCAGCCCCATTCGACCGGAGTCATTTAGTAACTGACCCTTGCCTTCTTGATCCAGAATGGGTCTCTGTGACATTTTTCAATGCTTAATCATGGCCTAGGACAGTGCGTCGTCCCTAACCGTCAGAGTTTGGGACTCCGTCTCAGCAGTGGGAGTACCAACTATCTCCCTAGTCTCCAGGTTGGGCATACAACCCATAGAGGATGACTCTACTCAAGCTCCTTCTCAGCGTCCTCGACACCCTCAAGTACCACATCCATGACTACCGCGCGAACTTATTATGGAAATCTAGCTACAATGTTAAAGTGCACAAATCAGTTCAGACATCCAACAGGATGATTTCACTAGATCAAATCAAAACATTTAACCAGACAACAGTTCGGGTAATATAATCATTATAACATATTTGAAATACTTACAGGGTTAGCGTCGAAGGCTCAATCATTCACTAAAGTTTCAGTTTCTAAAAAATAAGTTATCACCTAACCATTTTTATCACACAGTATGAGCCCAAGCACAGTTCGAGTGTTGACAAACCTGACTCTAATACCACTAAATGTAACACCCGAAACTCAGGCTAGACATCCAGACCAAGTCCAGAGAGTTACGTCAACTATTATAAAACACCACATTTATAACACAGTCAAAATAAACCATTTAACACATAATATCCAACACAACAATTAAGTGAGTATACAATCTTTCCAAACATCATAATATCTTAGAATATCGAATTTCCTACTAGTAGTATTTAGAAAAAAGATAAAAGCTTGACCGAGCTCCCGCAGCGCTGACCCGTTCAAGTCTGAGAACCACTTGAAATCCAATTAATAATAAAGTGAGTTGTAAACTCAGTGCATAAAAGAAGTTTGTTTAACTAAAACACATTTATCAAATAGTTTCTGAATTCAAAGGTTCGATTTGGTAACAGAAGTATTTCTAGTTCAAATTCGAGACAAATTAATTATAGATGCAAAAACAATTTCATATACAGAACAGACCAGATTCAGATGCAGATATTCCTAACCCCCATCCGCTACACACCATCTTTGGCCATCCCAACACACCGTTAAGGGCATTCAATACCCAGCCAACCTTACACACCATAGAGTGTCTGTTTGACATGTTTGTAGAAACGTAGCTTAGCTGCTAGATCATAATGCGACAAAGCATCAAAATCATAATTATACGCATGGTGGTTTAGCCATTAATTCATAGCAGATTACCTCTTTCTTCACAATATCCCAACTCATGCAAATGCAAAGTACAAATATCCACAATATGTATTCAATCATTCTAAATTGTTTCACAAATGATAAAACAATTCAATATCAGAATAAGTATCACAGTACACATACAATTATGGCAGTCATACATTAGTTATAGAGTATTAGAGAGTTCTCGTACAATCAAATTTAGATAATTCATACACTGGGAAATAATAGCAGTCTTAAGCAACACTATTGGCCTTAAAAATAGGTTTCGAGCCTTATTTATATGCCAGACAGCATGGACACACGCCCATATCCTCTACCCGTGTAGTTTTAAAACATAAACAGAAAGTTACATGGCCTGTACAATCGGCAATGTCCATGCTTGTGTGACTCAAATGGCTTGGACACACGCCCGTGTACTTGATCGTGTGGTCCTAAGTCACAAACAGTGAGTTACACAGCCTAAACACATGTCCGTATCCTTTGCCTGTGTGAACCCTACACTAAAATGACCACACACAGCCTGGACACACACTTACGCGCCTTACCCGTGTAGCTCTAAATCGATGAACAATGAGTTACACGACCACCCACACAGTCGTGTGGCTCATACAACTTGGACATACGCCTGTGTGCCTGGCCATGTGGCATCGACAGCCACTATTTTCGACGATTAAAACTCGTAAAATTAAGGTTTTCGGCACGCACCTAGTCTCGCTTTACCGAAAAAGTAATACCCAAAACCTAATTAACTATTCAACAATTAATAAATTGACTAAAGCGACTAGATTATGCAAACGTTAATACCCAATCAATTATGTCGAATAAATTAACACCATGAAACTTTCAACAACGAACGCTTACCAACGATTAGCCGAACTAATTTGTGACAGCACGCGAAGGATTACCCTCCTCCGAATTCATGCCTAAAGACAAGATTAACGACTAATTAACAACGAATTTACATACAGTAGTCGGAGAAGTCCCAATTTAACTACGTAAACGGAAGCCAACAACTTCGCAGAACTTATATGGAAATCTTCTAACAACGTTCCGAATCATTTAGGACTCTTAATACTTCGATAATCACTTACTGAATGCAATAAAAGAACTCACTTGAAAGAGGAAAAAAGAAAAATAAAGAAGGAGGAAAAAGAAAGAAAACAAAAACAAAAGAAGAAAGGGAAGGGAAGAAATTGACGTTAAAAATATTTATTAACTAACCACCATCCTCATACCAGCATTTAGCAAAAATTTTCTGACGCATACAATGGGACTCAAACTCGGGACTAGATAGAATACATTCAAATGCTTAACCAGTGAACCAACAGGCTCATTCTTGACACAGATTTACACAAAATTGCACTTAACTACATAACACATGGATAAGGGTTGTTTTAAACATAACAAAACTTTTAACGATGCAACCCGAAATCTAGACCTTAAACATAATAACAGAACACAGAGCCACAGATACAAAAAATAATTACTGCAGATTCTCACAATTAAATTATAAAATTTTGGGGCGTTACAAGTGATGCCCATGTTAATACAATATCAGGTAGTTCAAAACTTAATGAATGCTCTGGAAGAGCTATTATATTATTACCTAAAGGGACAAAATTTGTCATTGATAATGTTTTATTTTCCACTAAGTCTCAAAGAAATTTATTGAGTTTTAAAGATATTCGTCTTGATGGATATCATATCAAGACTATCAATGAGAAAAATATTGAATATCTATATATTACGAATGATGAATGTAGAAAGAAATATGTTTTGGAAAGACTACCTGCTTTTTCATCAGATTGATATTATACACATATTAGTGAAATTGAGACACATGTTACTACAAACTATAAGTTTGTAAAACCACATATTTTTACTATTTGGCATGACCGGTTAGACCATCTTGGATCTATTATGATGTGAAGAATAATTGAGAATTCAATTTGACACCCATTAAAGAACCAGAAGATTCTTGAATTCAAGGATTTCTCTTGTGTTACTTGTTTTCAAGGTAAATTGATTGTTAAACCATCACTAGCTAAACTTGGGATTGAATCTTCTGTATTTTTGGAACGTATTCAAAGTGAGATATGTGGGCCCATTCATCCACCATGTGGACCATTCAGATATTTTATGGTATTGATAGATGCATCTAGTAGGTGATCAGAAGTGTTTATAAGAAGATAAACTCATCTTAATCAAACCAGACCAATGAAGAAGATGAAGAAGAACGAAAAAATGAAGGAACCCTCCGGAGAATAACATCTTTCCCTTATATACTACTCATGCATTTCCTTCACCGATCCCAAATTCAATAGCCAAGTGTACATGTTCATAATCATCATGTCTCCCACTAAAAATATTCCAAGTTTAAACTCAACGAAACCAAGGTTGAAATACAACCTTTTCACAACCAGTCTGTCATTTCTTCTTATTTCTACAAGAACCCTCTCAATTTATAAACTTTTCAAATAAATCCCCAAAATTACTATTCCAACCTTAATTTAATGTTTCGAGGTGTAACAGTTAAGGAAAAAGAAGATGAATAGTGACAGGGATAGACAAAAGTAGAAAAATGATGATGTGGTGTGCTAACTCAAATGTTGTGATGGAGTTGATGGTCGAGTGACTAAAATGTAAAATTTCTCTAACGGTAGTGACGAAATTTAAAGGATTTATTTGAGTGACCAAAATGAAAAAAGTTGGGTGAACAACTAAGTAGTTTACCCTAATATATAATATATATTTATATGTGTGTGTGATTTATATGGGTAAAAGTACAACAAAATATTTTGTACTATATCATGGATTGCATTTTAGCCCCTATACTAAAAAAATAAGCAAATTAGTTCCATATGTTAGATGGGTGAGTAAAATAGCCCTTTCGTTAAAATTTGGTGTTTATATATAATGTATAATAATAAATTTAGCTCTTAACCTTTATACATTTATTCAATTTGACCCCTACTATTTTATTGGAAGTA
>JABEZY010269788.1:0-10067 GCA_013467495.1 Gossypium gossypioides | reverse complement strand
TTGTTAAAAGTTTTGTTATTTTAAAAGCAACCCTTAATCATGCATTACCCAGTTAAGTTCAATTCAGTGTGAAACTATGCTAAGAATGAGCCTGCTGGTTCACTGGTTAAGCATCTGTATTCTGTTAGGTCCCGTGTTCGAGTTTCGAAGGGGACGATAAGGAAATTTTTGGTCAAATGTTAGAAATCAGCTTGGAATTTAGGAATTTAATTAACGTTAGTGCTTTCTTCTTTAATTTTTTTTTATTTCCTTTCTTCTTTGTCACTTCTATCTTCTTATTCTTCGTTCTTTTTTGTTTTATTTTATTTTTCTAATCGGAGCAGTGAGGGATATGGGGTTAATGGAAATTGTGTTGTTAGTCGATGGTCAGAAGGCTATCAGGTAAGTAACTGGCAATGAGAGCGTTTCCATGGTTTTTTTTCATTTTCGTAACTTGCTTTGAATTGGGTATTTTGTGAGTTGTGAGAATCTCTGATAAACGATCGTTTGTTTCCCTAATAGACGAGAATATTAGCAATAAGGAATAGCAAGATGACAATTTATGTGATTGTCGCTAAAGTTTCGGTAAGTTTGGGTGCATTGAAGGTTTCGTGTCGAAACTTTCAACGTAGCCATTAAGTGCGTAATTAGGAAATTCTGTTGATTAAATGGCTAAATTGTGTTACTGAATGATTGTTTTAGGCTTCGAGGATCTTTTGCATCGTTGTTACTTCGAAACCTCTCCAGGTACATATCGAAAGCCTTAAATTTTCCAAATTTCAGTCATCGAAAATGGTGGCTGTTGACGCCACACGGCCAGGCACATGGGCGTGTGTCCAGGCCGTGTGAGCCACATGGTCGTGTGGCAAGCCGTATGGTTGGCTGTGTAACTTACTATTTATCAATTTATGGGCACACGGGCATTTGTCTAGGTCGTGTGTGGCCATGTTAGTGTAGGGTCCACACAGCCAAGGACACGGGCGTGTGTCTAGGCTGTGTAACTCACTGTTTGTGGTACAAAACCACACTGCCAAGGACATGGGCATGTGTCTAGGCCGTGTAACTCACTGTTTGTGGTACAAGACCACACAGACAGGGACACGGGCATGTGTCCAAGCCGTGTAACTCACTGTTTATGCTTCGAAACCACACGGACAGAGGACATAGGCGTGTGACCAGGCCGTGTGGCATGTTATTGGGGCCTGAAACCTATTTTTGAGGCCGTGAATACTGCTTAACACTAATACTGGCCTTCTCAATGTATAAATGATTGAATTTGATTATATGAGAACTGTTTGATACTTTGAGATTGATGTGTGAATAACATAGTTACATGTATACTATGATACTTATTCTGATGTTGAACTGTTTCATCTAATTGTCAAATAAATTAAAATGACTAAATACATGATACGGGTATTTGTGCTCTGTATTTGCATAGGTTGGGATATTGTGAAGAAGGAAGAAATCTATTCTGAAATCGTGGTGAAGCCACAATACATATAAATCTGATTCTGGCGCTTGTTGCATTCTGATCTAGTAGCTAAGCTACGTCTCTGTAAAAGTGTCAAACGAACACTCTAATATGTGCAGGGTTGGTTGGGTATTGAATGTTCTTAACGGTTTGTTGGGATCGCCAAAGACAATGTGTAGTGGATAGGGATAGGAATAGTGCATCTAAATCTGATCTGTATTGTATATAGAACTAAAATTTCTTACATATATATGTAACTAATCTGCTCTGAATCTGAACTGAAATTACTTTTGTATCGAACCGAATTATTTTATAAGTGAGCATTAGTTGAACAAACTTGTTTTACGCACTGAGTTCACAACTCATTTTGTTATTGATTGGATTTCATGTGGTTCTCAATCTTGAACAGGTTGGCGCCGCGGGAGCTCGGTCAAGCTTGTACCTTTTTTTTAAGTATTAAAGAGTTTCGGTAAACTATGATAGTATGACTTGGGAAGATTATACACTTAACTAGTCGTTGTGATAAATATTATGTGCATCAAGGTTTAGCAGTATTGTGTTATTTGTGATGAATATAGGCGAAGGTCACCATACAAATCACTTCCTCCACATAAACGATTCCCACCCCAATCTTAAATATAGAATACAAATATAGAAATATCATGCTTAACATGCTTGCATACAGATAACATATATATAACAGAATAATCAAACATGCCTAACAGTGTCCTACTCAGAGCAGACTATCAAATCACATAATTTGGGGTTTGGTTAGCCCTTACTGATGCTACGGTCGGCCCACAGTCTATCAAAACGACCCATGCGGCCCAAGGGAAATTTTCAGAATTATGGGCCCAAATGCCAGTATGGGCCTACACGCCCAATCTGGCTGACCCGTGTGGCCCACACGACCACACTTATACCATCACACGGTCGTGTCTAACGCAGGGCCACACCTTCGTCAAACACACAGCTGTGTTTCGCATACGACCACCCACACGGCCGGGCACACACCCGTGTAGCGTCAACAGTGTCCTTTTTCGGCTTTCGTCGAATGTCAATTTTTCATGTTTAGGGTACACACATGATACAGTTTGGATGCGAAAACACTCCTGAACCATACAACACCTAAAATTGACCAATAAAACAACAAATTAGACACTTGAATTCAAACTTAAACCAAAAGCAAGTCGGTCCGTTCATCCCATTAAATAACCAAACCCTTACATTCAATCGAACAATGGTAATTCTCACGCAACTAAGTCCCCAACAGACAATTTCGAGCCCTTTGATCTTCCCCTAAATGACATTAACAAGAACCATCAATAAAGAATTACCAACCAAGAGCAATAACTACTCCTACCCAAACTTATCGAATTAAATCACAATCGAAATTTGGACAGAAAGAAACGACAATTGCACCACAATGCCGATCAATCAACAAAAACACACAGTTTAATTGAAAACAAAGTTTGAAGGATGGAGAGAAAGAAACATAGAGAAGAAGAGGAAAAAGAAAACGTTAAACAGAGGGAATTTTTGGAAACATAAAAAAACAATATAAAATAAAATAAAAATTAAAACAAATTTGATATTCCCAACTCCCCACTAACATCTCAATTTCAACTACCTCAAAATTTTAGCTCTACCGAAGCTCTATTAGACAACCGAGCAAAAATTAACACCCACGCTCATGAAGGGATTCAAACACAAGACCTCCAAAATAACAAGGATAAGGCTTGGATCCAAAATAACAAAATTTAAAACTGAGGGACTTGAACCCAAGACCTCATACACACACCCAGAACACTTAACTACTGAAGTAGATACACATTTGTGTCAGAATTTACAAAAACTGAAATAAATTAAACCGGGCATTAGAACTCTACCCCCTAAAAGAAATTTCGACCTCGAAATTTACCTGATCCGAACAGATGAGGATACTACAGACGCATCGAGCCGTCAGGTTCCCACGTGGCTTCTTCAGTGCCATGATTTTGCCATAGAACCTTAACCAACAGGATGAACTTCCTCCTCAGAACCTTAATATCACGATCCAAAATCTAAACCGGCTGCTACTCAAAAGTCAAATCCGAGCTAACCTCAATCTTCTTAATAGAGCCAACATGAGATGGATCAGACCGGTACCGTCTGAACATCGATACGTGAAACACATCGTTGATACGGTCCAACTCTGGAGGTAGTTTCAACTGATAAGAGGCCGGTCCCACACGCTTCAAAATCTAATATGACCCAATAAACCTAGGGCTTAACTTGCCCTTACAACTGAATCTCAAAACTTTCTTCCACGAAGAATCCTTAAGAAAAATGAAGTCACCCATAGAGTACTCGATATCTATCCTCTTCAGATCTACATAAGACTTCTGTCTATCAGAAGTCGCCTTCAAACGATCTCAAATTAGTCTAACCTTATCTTTAGTCTCGAAAATCAAATCAGGACCCAAAACCCGAAGCTCACCCAACTTAGTCTAACATAGCGGAGTACGACACTTAAGACCATACAAAGCGTCATAGGGTGCCATCGGATGCTAGATTGAAAACTATTATTTGTAGGCGAACTCAACTAACGACAGAAAATCCTCCCAACTATCTCAGAAATCGATCACACACCTCCCAAGATATCCATCAGTATCTGAATCACCCTCTCAGATTGACCATCGATCTGAGGATGAAACACAGTATTGAAGTCCAAATTTCGAACCTAGAGCCTCATACAATTTCTTCCAAAACTTAGAAGTGAAACGAGGATTTCTATCAGAAATTATCGAAACAGGAGCCCAATGCAGTCTTACAATCTCGGAGATATAAAGTTTTGCTAACTTTTGCAGAGAGTAGTCCGTCTGAACCAGAATAAAATGAGCAGACCTGGTCAATAGATCCACAATGACCCAAAGAGAATCCTTTTTACTGGATGTCAAGGGCAACCCACTAACGAAGTCTATCTTCACTCGTTCTCATTTCCATAAAGGAATCTTAACAGGTTGTAGCAATCCTGAAGGCAACTGGTGCTCAGCCTTAACTTGCTGGCACGCCAAACAAACAACGAGCAACAAATTTCGTAATCTCACGTTTCAAACTCAGTCATGAGTACAGCTCACAGAGATCCCGATACATCTTATTACCACTAGGATGCATTGCATAAGGGATACTATGTGCCTCCCTCAGAATCAACTGTATCAGATCAAAAATATTCGGTACACAAACCCGACCTCGAAAACACAGAACCCCATCTTTATTCAGCCCAAAATTAAATGTATTGCCACTCTCAACCTGACCGAACCGCATAACCAAAGACTCATCCCCTAACTGCTTTTATTGAATATGCCCAATCCAAGTCCGCTTAACTTGCAGCTCAGCCAATAGACTCCCATCATCGAACAGACTAAGACAAGCGAACATCGCTCTCAAATCAATCATCGCTCTACGACTGAGAGCATCTGCCACCACATTGGACTTACCAGGATGGTACTCTATCATGCAGTCATAATCTTTGAGCAACTCAATCCACCGACACTGCCTAAGATTCAAATCTTTATGAGTAAGGAGATACTTGAGGCTCTTGTGATAGGTGTAGATGATTTACCTCTCACCATACAGATAATGCCTCCAGATCTTTAACGCAAAAACCACAGTAGCTAACTCAAGATCATGCATCAGATAATTCCCCTCGTGTGACTTAAGCTAACGGGACGCATAAGCCACAACCTTACCATCTTGCATCAGTACACATCCCAAACTGACGTGTGACGCATCACTGTACACCACTAACTTTTGACTAGATTCTGGCTGTATCAGAACAGGAGCCTAAGTCAGAACAGAATTGAGCTTCTCGAAGCTTGATTGTTGCACATCAGTCCAGACAAAAGGAACACCCTTGCGCAGAAGCTTAGTCAAAGGAGCTGTAATCAGAGAGAATCCTTCGACAAATTACAGATAATATCTCACAAGACCCAAAAAACTGTGGAGCTCAGATACATTCTTAGGATGTTTCCAATCAAGCACAGCCTTAATCTTTCTAGGATCAACTCAGATCCCTTCAGTAGAAACCACGTGCCCCAGAAAAGTTACCTCTCGCAACCAAAACTCACACTTGCTCAACTTAGCGTAGAGCTGTTTCTCTCGGAGTATCTAAAGCACTACTCTCAGATGCTCATCATGCTCGTCCTCAGTCTTAGAGTAAACTTGAATATCGTCGATGAACACCACGACGAACTGATCCATGAATGCAGCCGGAGCATTTGTCAGAGCAAAGGGCATAACTAGGAACTCGTAGTGCCCATAATGAGTCCTAAACGCCATCTTATGAACATCAAATTCCTTAACTCTAAGCTGATGATACCCAGATCGAATATCTATTTTCTAAAACACTGAAGCCCCTCGGAACTAATCAAACAAATCGTCGATCCTTGGAAGTGGATACTTATTCTTCACAGTCAGTTTATTCAACTGCTAGTAGTTGATACACATCCTCAAGGTGCCATCCTTTTTCTTTACAAACAAAATCGGTGCCCCCTATAGAGACACACTAGGGCGGATGAAACCACATCCAGAAGATCTTAAAGTTGAGCCTTAAGCTCTGTAAGATCCTTCGGTGCCATTCGGTAGGGAGTAATAGACACCAAAGCTATACCCGGTAGAAGCTCAATGCCGAACTCAACTTCCCGATTCGGAAGCAAACCCAATAACTCCTCAGGAAACACATCAAGAAATTCCCTCACTGTTCTGATATCCCTGACAGAAGTGTCCCCAAAAACTGAAACACTGATGTAAGCCATATACGCCTCACACGCTTTTTGAACCAATTTCTCAGCCACAAAAGCGGAGAACATATTAGACAAATAATCTCTACGCTCACCGATTACTACTATTTCCTTACCATCCACAATCCTCAGAACTACCCTCTTACTCGCACAGTCCAGACTAACTAGATGCTCAACAAACCAGTCCATACCCTAAATTAAGTCGAACTCCCCAAACGGTAGCTCCATCAAATTTTTCAGAAACACAGTCCCTTGTACTTTTAACGGTACATTCCTATAAAGTCTACTAACCCAAACATATTGCCCAACGGACTCAGAAGGGTAACCTCACTAGAAGTACATTCAACAGAAATCCCCAGGTTTTCAGAAACAGTACTAGGTACATAAAAATTAGTAGAACCTATGTCTATCAAAGCAGTATATGGAGCATCAAAAATTAAGAACGTACCCGTGATTGCATCAGGAGCCTATTTATCCTCTCGATGACGAGCAGCATAAACCAATGCAGGCTACCTTACCTCAGTCTGATAAGCACCTCTGCCCGGTGCTCTCTGTCCTCGGTCCATACCATTACCACCCTTAGCCAGTCCACGACCCCTAGGTGGCTACCGAACAGCCCTCTGAGGCTGTACAGAACTCGGTCCTGAAGCTTGCATCTGATCAGCATGATGTGGACACTCTCTAATTTGATGCTCCAAAGACCCACACCTCAGACAATCCCCTATCCTCCTCCAACACTCGCTCGGGTGGCGCTAACCACAATCACCACATGGCTGAATCCCAGTAGGAGCAACAGGAACCTCCACTCTAATAGGCCCATCAGGTTTGGCCCATTTCTTAGGCCTCTGAATAGATTAGAGGGCTCCGAATCCCTCTTATTCTTGCCTTTCTCAAGATCCCTATTTTGGTACTCCACGCGCTTAACCTCCTCGGCAATCTTCGCCTTATCCACCAGATCTGCGAACTCTTGCTCCCTCTATGGAGCAATCAATACCCTCAGATTATCCATCAAGCCATCCTCAAAACGGACGCATTTCTCATACTCAAACGCCACCATGCCTTTAGAGTAGCAACTCAACCTCAGAAACTCGACCCCATACTCGGCCACAGATCTATCGCCTTACGTCAGATTCATGAACTCACGCGTACGAGCATCAACATAGCTCGCGCCCACATACTTCCCCTAGAAAGCAGTCTTAAAATAATCCCAGTTCAGACGATCCGGCTGAGTACCCTCCTCAACTGATAACCACCACTAATATGCCTCGTTGTGAAGCAAAGAGACTGCACCCTTTAATTTTTGCTCAGTCGATGTCATTCATAATCCTTTCGGTGGCCTCCAACCTATACTCGGCTACAGTAGGGTAGACTCCAGTAACACCCCTAAACAGCTCAGCTCCATTAGACTGGAGTCGTTTAGTTACCGACCCACAGCCCTCAGATCCAGAATAGGGTCTAGCGACCCTCTCCAATACCCTCAACATGGCTTGGGACAGTATGTTGTCCCCAGTCGAGCGTCTTTAAGACCTAGTCTCAATAGCAGGTGAAACCGGTGTCTCACTTATGTCTAAGTTTGGCATACTGCCCAGAGAGGAAAACTCAGCTCGAGCCTCCTTACGACCCCTACCGCGCCCACGAATACCACGACCGCGAGTTCCACGAGTGCTAATTGTATATTTTCAAATTTATTTACATTATAAAATTTTTATGCATCAGTTCCAGTATTTATTAGTAGATGTTTTATGCTTAATTTATCAGAAGTTCAGAAATATTTCAGAGGTTTTAGTCTCTAACTAACTCAGTATAGTTTCAAAAAATACTAACTACAATGTTTTTAAAAGTTCTATCTAAGTTCAGAAGTACTTACAGGACCGGCGCTGGACACTCGGTGTACCACATACTTACTTAAAACTATCCAAATTATTTAAAAACCAGTTCTTTTTGAAACACCATTTTGTAACCCAAAATTCATAGCCCGAGTTTTGCAACCTTGCTCAAATACCACTAAATGTAACACCCCAAACTTGGCCTAGACGTTATGGCTGAATTTGGAGATGTCACAAAGAAGGGTTTTGAAAAAAGAGTTGTTTCAATAATTCATCCAAGTTTTATAACCCATATCCATTTATAACTATTACGGAAAGCGTTATTTAATTAATTAATTTATCAAAACATAATTTATAGCGGAAGTCTTAGAAATCATTATATTTGAAAATCACATTCGTATTTTTAGAAAATCTTTGTTTTAGTAAAAACCATGTTTTTAACCAACCATCACAAATTAGGAGTTAAATCGAAAATCAAAGTCCCAAAATAAAACTAAACAGTCCGGAGAGTCCCTTAATTACAAAACTCCTAGAAATAATCCATAATCAAACAAAAACTATTAATTAAAAACAATTCACAAACTTGTGGTCACCGGGATACTCCGGCGCACTAATCCGCCTAAATCTTTGGATTACCTGAACAGAACAGACAAACAAAAGTGAGTTTTTGCAAACTTAGTGTGTAACCCAATAGAAATAGACATGGAATACATACAGAAATCTCATATACAGTCAGATACAGATTCAGACTTAAGCTTATTTCAGATACATATAACAGAATCAGATATGCAGAACTGATATACAGAATCCTACCACCATTTTCGACCATCCCATCACACCATGTGGGGTTAAAAACACCCACCCAACCCTACACACCATATAGTGTCATTACGACACATATCAGATAGTATGCAGTCAAGCTGCCAGAATATAGGCGAAGGTCGCCATACAAATCATTTCCTCCACATATACGATTCTTACCCCAGTCATAAATACGGAATACAAATACAGAAATATCATGCTTAACATGCTTGCATACAGATAAAATATATATAACAGAATAATCAGACATGCATAACGGTGTCCTACTCAGAGCAGACTATCAGAACATCAGATCATATAATTTGGGGTTTGGTTATCCCTTACCGACCCTACGGTAGACCCATAGTCGATCAGAACGACCCGTCCAACCCTAGGAAAAGTTTCAAAATTATGGGCCCACATGCACGTATGGGCCCACATGTCCAGATTGGCCTTGCCCGTGTGGCCTAAATGGCCTGGCCCAAAACCTACACGCCCAATCTGGCTTAGCCCGTATGGCCCAGATGGCCACACACATACCATCACACGGCCGTGTCTTGCACACGGCCACACCTTTGTTAGACACACAACCATGTCTCGGACACGGCCTGGCACACACCCATGTGGCATCGACAGTGCCCTTTTTCGGCTTTCGTGGAACGTCAATATTTTGTGTTTAGGGTACACACCTAATACGGTTTCAATACGAAAACACTCTCGAACCACACAACACCTAAAATTGACTAATAAAACACCGAATTAGACGCTTAAATCCAAACTAAAACTGAAACCAAGTCGGTCCGTTCATCCCATTAAACAACCAAACCCTTACCTTCAATCGAACAACGGTAATTCCCACGCAACTAAGTCACCGATGGATGATTCTGAGCCCTTTGATCTTCTCATAAACGACATTAACAAGAACCATCAATAAAGAATTACCAACCGAAAGCAATAACTAATCCTACCCAAACTTACCGAATTAAATCACTAGAAATTTGGACAAAAGGAAACGACAATTGCACCACAATGCCGATCAGTCAACAAAAACACACGGTTTAATCGAAAACAAAGTTTGAAGGATGGAGAGTAAAAAACATAGAGAAGAATAGGAAAAAGAAAACGTTAAACAGAAGGAATTTTGGGAAATAGAAAAAAATAAAATAAAATAAAATAAAAATTAAAACAAATTTGATATTCCAAACT
>JABEZY010269661.1:0-10593 GCA_013467495.1 Gossypium gossypioides | reverse complement strand
TAGTGTCATAATATACTTACTCGTGCATTATTATTAGTTCTTTTACATAGTAAACATATTCACTTTTAAGCATATAACCTATTACGCATATAATCATCTAACATTCAAGCATATATCACAATATTCAAAAACAAGTTTATAGATAAATTGTATAATGGTCACACGTCATATAAACACATATCACAATACACACATATTCATAATTTAAAATAATTTGGCACTTGAGCTATGAAATATAAAAGCAATCTCTATCATCACTCATTGGATATGCAAATATCCAACACACCAAATATAGACTCATAGAGTCGAACATGTCCCAAAATTGAAGCATAAAGCTAACACTGTCCTTATTTCCCCTCACATGTCCCGTTGAATGGAGCTCAGCTCACATTCCCATATCCCTCCAACATGTCCCAGGGCCTCAATGCCCAAAATCACTATACATATAGGTGAGTACTCACAATCCTATGTCATGCCAACTATATCCAATGGTTTCAAGATCACAAGGCCAAAATTTCCAAAGTCAAACACATATCACTTACCAATTATACATGCATAATCCCTGCATATTTGCATCTTTAGCAAAACACTATCACTAACATTTAACATATATATAACATGTACATATTTTCATTTTCACAATAGTTATCATAACCACATATCACATGTTATAGCATCTCATCTCAATTCGCCTATTCACAAACACATAAGCACTTTGTACACAAGATAACATAGGTATGAGAAAGCTTACACTCGAAATTTAGAGTAGGGGTTTAGGCTACTACTAAATTCTAAAATAATGCATTGAATCATGTCCACAAGCAATTATTCCAAACACTCACCAATTACGCTTTCACCAAAAATCTAAAAGCTTAAACTAGTTTTTCCTTGCCTTTATCTCTACTCGTAGAAGGTTCTATTGAATCCGAAACTTTAACACAACAATTCACGCCACAATACATCCAAAAATTAGTTAAGGACTCATTACAAGCATACAAAACATAAGCCTAAGCTATGTTACCATGTAACCGAAACTTATAACATAGGAAACTTTAAATTTAGAATATCTCGATCTATACTTAATATTTTTGCCTAAAACCAATTTTGTTCATCTTATAATTCACCTACGACTCATTCCCAACCTTTAAACTACAAAAAAATACACAATTCATAGTTTTGACTTTTTAAACATGATTTATGGCTACTTTTCAAAAATTTATTAAAACATGAGAAATCATTAACGAAACTTCAAGGTAAGTTCAAAAACCTTCTAATCATGCTATAACAAGTTGAAAAACATTTTGAAACCACGTTTTTATGCAAAATCTTGAAATCCACCATTAACGACCTAATTTTCAGCTTTTATTTAAAATATGTGTTTCAATGGCTAGAAATTCAGTTTAAGGGACTAGATATGATTTAAAACTCATAAAAAGTCGAATGGTTACCTTTGATGGAAGAAAAATGAGCTTTGAAACAAATTTAAAAAACTCACGTTTTGCAAAAGATGATGAAGATGATGAAGTTTTTGGGTGCTTTTCTTGGTTTTTATAGAGGTTTTAAGTTTCAAGGGTGAGGGAGGTCAAAGAGGATTAGGAATTAGAAGTAAAAAATAATTGGGAGAGTAGAAGGGAAACAAAGAGACGGCAACAATATGGGGGAGGAGAAATTAACATGAAAAAATATTTGGAAAAGGGGGTTTTTAGGTTGATTTTGGACATTTGGTCAAATTGCTTCATAAAAACTCTTAATTTTGACTCTTTTGCAAATCAGTCATGTTTTCAAAATTAATGCTATTTAAAACTAATTTTCAAAAATTGATTTAATTTTCTAAAAACCATAATTGAAAACATTATTGGTTTGCCATGTCACGAAAGTCCGAACACTCTAAGGCTAAAATTTCTAAAATACCCTTAAAACTCCTAGGCCCTGTTTTGAGGTGTGACAATTCTCCCCGTCTAAAAAGAATTTTGTCCTCGAAATTCCCTACTGACACATCACTTGCTTAATCACATGATATGCTATTTCTACTTTTAAATTATCCACCACACTTTCGCTGCACACTCTGATTCTTATTCTCTCTAACTTTCTACTGCTTTTCTTAATGATCTTATTCACTGCCATGAACTTATTCTACAGTAACTTTTCTAACAGTTCCCTCTATTCACTGTGACACTCTTGTCTAAAGAACTCATAACCATTTTTTTCTAATTCACTAGTCTCTATCAGGATTCTCTACTTATTAGCAAGTTCACTTAAAAGTTACGAAGGCATGGAACCTAAATCTACTAACAAGAATAAAGAAATTGATCACAAGACAAAAATACCCGTAATATCAATGTTTGAATCATGATCTTGTTGTTTCCTAATAGCATAAACTCGAGCTAGACCTCCAGACTCAACCGATGTAGAAACAGTATGAGCAACAATTCACTGCCCAACCAGTCTTCCATTACTTCTACCATGACCTCTAGAAGTCGCAGAAATAAGTGTCAAACTTTGAGTCTGTGAAACCTCTACTCTATTAGGGCAATCCCTTAGAAAACGTTCCTTCGAACCATATTTAAAACAACCACCTGTCAACTTACGACACTTACCAAAATTCCTACGCTAAAAATGCACATAAAGTGGCCATCCAGAACCACCCATCGAACCACTATTACTAGCTGCTACACTACTCTATTGTTTAGACTCACTTGGTCGAAACTCATGCCATGTACTCCTATCAGAACCCTGAGTATCACACCTTTTCTTAAGCGGTCGATTAGATACACCATCGAAAGTCCTTTCACCTGATTCAGTTACCACAGAACGAGGCAGCTCAGCCAAAGTCTCCTCAATTGCTTTGGCATTCTCAACTAACTCATCAAACTTCTCTACATTCTGTGCTACTAGATAAACCCGAATCTCATGATTAAGCCCAAAACTAAACCTCTTACAATGGTCCCTTTCAAAAAGTATCATCTCAGGAGCATACTGACTAAGTCACACAAACTCAGCCTCATAATAAGCCACAAAAAAATCTCTTTGAACCAAATCCAAAAACTCGCGCTTACGAACCTCCATATACTGCTCGCATATAAACTTCCTCTTAAAAACCTCAAGAAAGTAATTCCAAGTCGATCTATTAGAAACAATACCTCTTTTAACCGTATTCCACCAAAGATGAGTCTCACCATCAAGTAAGGACACAACACAACCCAACTTTTCCTCGTCAAATCAGGACATCTATTCGAGGATCCTTTCAACTCCTTCCAACCAATACTCAGCTACAGTCGAATCAGTACCTTTTACTCTAGAAAAATCTTTGCCACCCAATGCTCGAAGATATTCAAGCAATAAACCAAGACTAATAGGTGCAGGATTGGCAGGTGTAGGAGCAGCGTTAGCACTATCAATCCGCTGAAATGCTTTGATTATCGCTTCCATCAGAGGGCCTACACTCTCATCAGGTATATTCACTCGACGCAGCGATACAGGAGGTGCGGAAGATGTACGATCCTCTTAAGCACTAGCTCTAAAATTAACACGTCTAGGAGGCATATCTAATAATCTAACATACACACAAACAAACAAATAACCAAGCAACGGTGTAAGTGGCGAGGAGATGATCCAAGTCTTGTTCCTCTAGGCAAACTTTAGGAACTAAAGGAATGTGTTCCCGTTCCTACCCCTCATGAAATTCAATGAGAACATTTCAAACAATCAAATGCGATTCAAATTGAGTTATATCAATAATTCCAAGAAAACAACAAAATTTAGACGCATGATACCCGGGCTGCATGCCAGGCCGAATATTGAGATGCCACACCACCGTCTCATGTTACTCACAATAAGTGGAAAACCTATTCTAAGCAAAACTTCCTTTATAATAATACGCTTGTTGGTTTCAGGTCACTTAATTTGGTTAATTATCAGTTGTACTACATGCAAAGCATACCATAAACAGTCCCCTAAACGAGTGTTAACATGTACGACATCCATTTAGCAAAATTCTCAAAATATGTACGTAGGTATCAATACTGACACTAGGGTATCGATATTTTCTCTGTATAGTATAGATACCACCTGGAAAAATAATACCAAACTTGGATTCTATTTCTTGATTAAAAATCAAAGTCTCAAAATTATCGGTACCTTTCGTGAAGTATCGATAAATTTACCCTGAGTATCGATACTCAAGAAAAGGTATCGATACCAAATCTCTATTTTGACTTCCTGCACGTTTCGAAACATAAAGGTATCTATTTTAAAACCCGATTATCAATACCACTGCTCTAGACCTAAAAACTTCAGCATATGTACGTAATTAACCCATTCCAATTTAGTTTCCAAACATCATACATCAAATACTTCAACAAATAATCATTCAAAGGCCTAATTCACAATTCAATATAGTAAAACCGTGTTCGAGCAAGCAACATCAATCCATTTTCATGTTCATGAACACAAGCATAATAATAACATGTAATCCTTATAAACCAATCGAAAACCAACATAATATCTAGAAATTAACAGGGCTATAACGAGTCTACCATATTGCAATTTTCCCCAAAACTTTAATAAATATAGAACACCTATGAAATAATGTGAAAGTCTTACCTGGATCACTTCACGGAAGCACACCGTTCACACCAACACACAACTAGTCTGCAATGGTTAAAAAAGAGAGTGGGTGAGCTTAACAAGCTCAGTAAATGCCTAGAACAACTACCATGCAAATAGTTCATCAAACATTAACGAAACAACCATATAGCATAACCTTAATAGTTCCAAATTTAGTGTCATAATATACTTACTCGTGCATTATTATTATTTCTTTTACATAGTAAACATACTCACTTTTAAGCATATAACCTATTACGCATATAATCACCTAACATTCAAGCATATATCACAATATTAAAAAACAAGTTTATAGATAAATTGCATAATGGTCACACGTTATATAAACACATATCACAATACACACATATTCATAATTTAAGATAATTTGGCACTTGAGCTATGAAACATAAAAGCGAGCTCTATCATCACTCATTGGATACGCGGATCTCCAACACACCAAACATAGACTCATAGAGTCGAACATGTCCCAAAATTGAAGCATAAAGCTAACACTGTTCTTATTTCCCCTCACAAGTCCCGTTGAATGGAGCTTAGTTCACATTCCCTTTTCCCTCCAACATGTCCCAAGGCCTCAACGCCCAAAATCACTATACATATAAGTGAGTAATCCTACGGTATGCCAACTATATCCAATGGTTTCAAGATAACAAGGCCAAAATATCCTAAGTCAAAGACATATCACTTACCAATTATCCATGCACAATCATTGCATATTTGTATCTTTAGCAAAATACTGTCACTAACATTTAACATATACATAACATGTACATATTTGCACTTTCAGATTAGTTATCACAACCACATATCACATGTTATAGCATCTCATCTCAATTCGCATATTCACAAACACATAAGCACTTTGTACACAAGATAACATAGGTATGAGAAAGCTTACACTCAAAATTTAGATTATGGGTTTAGGCTACTACTAAATTCCCAAATAATGCATTGAATCATGTCCACAAGCAGTTATTCCAAAATCTCACCAATTACGCTTTCATCGAAAAGCTGAAAGCTCAAAATAGCTTTTCCTTACCTTTATCTTTACTCGTATAAGGTTCTATCGTTTAAACTTTAAACTACAATAAAATACTCAATTCATCGTTTTGACTTTTTCGACATCTTTTATGCCTATTTTTTGAAAATTCATTACAACATGAGAAATCATTAACGAAACTTCAAGGTAAGTTTAAAAATCTTCTAATCATGCTATAACAAGTTGAAAAACACTTTGAAACCACGTTTTTATGCAAAATCTCAAAATTCACCATTAACGACCTAATTTTTGACTTTTATTTAAAACATGTGTTTTAATGGCTACAAATTCAGTTTATGGGACTAGATATGATTTAAAACTCTTAGAAATTCGAATGGTTACCTTTGATGGAAGAAAAACGAGCTTTGACGTAAATTAAAAAAACTCACATTTTGGAGAAGATGATGAAGATGATGAAGTTTTTGGGTGATTTTCTTAGTTTTTATAGAGGTTTTAAGGTTCAAGGGTGAGAGAGATCAAAGAGGATTAGGAATTAGAAGTAAAAAATGATTGGAAAGTAGAAGGGAAACAAAGAGACGTCACCAACACGGGGGAGGAGAAGTTGACGTGAAAAAATATTTGGAAAAAGGGGTTGTTAGGTTGATTTTGGACATTTGGTCAAATTACTTCATAAAAACTCTTAATTTTGACTCTTTTACATATCAGTCCTATTTTCAAAATTAAAGTTTTAAAACTCATTTTCAAAAATTGATTTAATTTTCCAAAAACCATAATCGAAAACATTACTGGTATGCCATATCGCAAAAGTCTGAACACTCTGAGGCTAAAATTCCTAAAATATCCCTAAAACTCCTAGGCCTTATTTTGGGTTGTGACACGAACAACACTGGAGCTCTCCATGGCGATACAATCGGCTTTATAATGACATGACCTAGCAACTCTTGCAACTATATCTTGAGCTCTTTAAGCTCCTTCGGTGCCATATGATGGGGAGCAATGACACAAGGGCAACACTCAATACTGAATTTAACCTCACACTCTAGAGGTAAACCGAGTAACTCTTCTGAAAAGATGTTGAGAAATTCCTTTACCCCGCAAATATTCTCCAACACTGCACTATCTATCTTCGTATCTAGGATGTATACCAAATACGCCTCACACCCTTTACAAATCAAATATCTGCTACCAAAATAGAGAGCACATTTGATAAGAAATTTTGACGCTCCCCAATCATGATTATTTCACTTCCCCTCGGAGTCCTTATGGTGACCCGCTTCGTATCATAATCAAGGCTAACCCGATGCTCACTCAACCAGTCAATACCCAAAATGAAGTCAAATTCTCCAAAAGGAAAATCCATTAGATAAGCAGGAAAAACCTCACCTTGGGCTTGTAACGGACACCTCTTATAAATTTTGTTGACATGCACTGATTGTCCTAAGGGACTAAGGACAGTTACATCACTTACAATTTTTCTACCCAAATTCCCAGTTTATCAACCATTTTACAAGACACATACGAGTGGGTAGATCCAATGTCAATTAATGAAAATAGAAAATAGCATTAATGGTAAAAGTACCTGTTATCACATCGGTTGTATCTCGATCTTCTCTATGTCTAGCTCCATACACAAGTGTTGGCTATCTCGCATCTGCCCGATTAGCACCTTGACCCAACGCTTGCTGCCTCTAATCGGTATTACCACCTCGATTTTGATTCTAATCTCTACAAGGTCGACCATCTTTAGCCTACTTAACTGGGCGTGGAGCCTGAACATTTGGGCCCAATTCTCTCTTCGAAGGGACTCACGCCTTCTCTTTCCTCTCACACTCAATGTGCCTAACTTCCTCACAAATTTTGGTTTTCTCTACCAAAGCTTTAAAAGCCCTGTCTTGTAGTGGAGCTACCTGCATCATCAGCTCTGACCTTAGCCTGAACTCAAATTGAGCGCACTTATCTTGTTCCTTGGCTACCATACCTAGAGCATATCAGCTAAACCTTAGGAACTCAACCTCATATTCAGCCACTGACATGTCTCCTTATCTCCGCTCAATAAACTCCAATCTTCTGGCCTTACCTTACCTTACGCCCACATATTTTTTCTGGAAAGCATCCAAAAAATAATTCCATGTCAATCGTTTAGCTTGGGTACCTCTCACTATGGCCTGCCACCAACAATAGGCCTTATTATATAGCAATGACATAGTCTCCTTAAACTTCTGTTCAGGGGTGCACTCCATATTGTCTAAGATCCTTTCTGTAGCCAGATAACTCTTGAAAAAAATTTGTATTGCAGGCCTCTAAACTTGATTAATTGTCTTTACTTAAGTTGAGATGTTTTATTTTTAGGATATTTTACTACATTACATCATGAAGCTTGGATTGTGCTTTCAATAATGTTATATGTTACTTTTATTGGTGGAAGGAAAGGAATTATTTGTGTTTATAGCAGGTGTAGGAGAGAAGAAGAGAAATGAAGGAGTGAAGTATTGTCATGGAAAAAGGTTGGACAGATTGCAGCATAAATGCCAAGCAATTCTAGGAAGAAGCTAACGCAACACTCAGTCTTCGTCACTCTCAGCCAGTTGGACGTGTACCAGATAAATCCACCTAAAATATAAGGAGAAAAGTGTGTGCTGAGAGAGGGAACCTACCCTATAAAATAGGAAAGATAGGAGAATTCTACAAATGGGATTTTACACGAGGATTTAGGAAGGGAATTGGGAGAGCGGTTTTTCTCTAACAAACTCATGAAAAATCTAGAGAAAAGAAGAGAGGATAGCAGCTAAAGCACAGAGCACAGACATAAGAAAGGGGACAAAGCATTCAACCCTGGATCTTGCGTAATATTACAGGATTGGAGTTAGGAGCTGATTTGGCGAAAGCTTTCTAAATTTCTTCCTTCATTATCTTGATTAATTTTTGTGAATCTTAACTATTAAAAGATTTTGTTGAATGATACCTTTATTTTCGATGTTAATTTCCAACCCATGAGCTAATCTCATTGGGTTGGAATTACTTGATGAATCCTTATTTCCATTGATGACCAAGCATTATCTTGATTAGATCTCCTATTTCATTCAAATTGCGTTATTATGAATGCATGCATGCAATCTCTATACATAGATCGATGTATGGTATGTTCACAAAATTAATTTAATTCTGAAAAGGTTAGCGAGTTGGATTGTGATCGAATGACACAAGCGAGTAGTCAAAAGAATATTCGTAGCACTCTAGACATAGAGCCACGCTCTGTATAGAGTAAGGAAGAAACAATATTGGGTTTCATCCTTAAAGCTTTTAGACATACAAATCCTTACGAATGGTAGCTTGAAGTCAGACTCTCAAAAGAAGCAAGCTACTGTAGTTAGAATCTGAACAGTATATTGGTTAAAACATTGACATGGCATTATTGTGTTATAAGGATGTAATATGAGTAATTCCAACCTTCCCATTCAATAGCATATTTCCTCTCAACTTTGTCTCATTAAATTGCCATAACATTTTAAGTTAGGTATCTGATTTTAATATTTCATACATGATTATCCTTTACAAATTTGTATTTTTTTTTGCCATAGCCTGATTTATATAGTTCATAGTGATAACTTAACCAAATTAATCCTAATCGGTCCCTATGGAGACGATCTTACTTACTACTTTATTACTTGATTCGATGTGTACACTTGAACATTCGCATATCATTTCACACGCGACATAGCCTCCAGCCAGTACTCAGCTACAGTGGGAGTCGTCCCAGCAACAACCTGAATCAATTCGGCCGTACTCGAACAGAGTCTCTCAGCTATAATTCCACGACTATTAGCTCTAGATTGGGCAACCACCATTGGCTCTTACATTTGTAACATGGCTTGTGATATGACCTCGTTCGCAGGCTCCTGTTGACTTTCCTCAATAGTGGGTGCGTATTACACATTCTCTGACATTGGCTAAGGAGTTCACACATGAGATACGCATGAGTCAACTTGGGTCCCTTGACCCGACTCTCCACAAGCTCTCATCTCTCGAGTCCTAACTCTGTGAGTACTCATTTTTCAATTTTATGAATGTCTGTCAATAAAGATGTTTATCACTTGAGTATTTTAAATCGCAATTTTATTCAATTGATTTATATGAGTCTCACTGTTTATTACTTAGAGTTTGTCGCAATCTAAAGTTTCTATTGTTTTCACAATCCATAGTTTTTCATAGTTCTATAATTTTTACATCTAAAGATCACTAACCTTGGATCGGCTTCGAGAAGTCTCGAATTTTTATAACAAATAACATGTGGCATGTTTTCTTCCCAAAATATTCTTTTTATGATGCATGAAGTTTTTTGAAGACATTTTACTCATAGTTTAAGTTTTGAACCAGGCTCTGATACCACTAAATCTAACCCCCAAACCAGGCCTAAACGTTATGGCCCAATCTAAGTGTTCACATGGGCCATTGAAATGGCCAAAATACGAGTTGAAATAAACGGATTTAACTTTTTAAACACATATTTAATATTTCTTTAGAATTCATTTGTTTAAAACATAATCTTGAGAAGTAATCTTGTTTATCATTTGAAAGATGTTATAATTATTTTAAAATTTTAGATTCAATAAAACGAGTTTGTCGAAAACGAATTTAATTAAGAAAACATCAAAATAGTTTATCCATATTAAAAACCCATGCAAAAAGTCCAATTGTCCATAGTTTTAAAATAGAACATCCATGCCACAGTTCAATGATAAAACACAAATTAAAGTCTCAATATAATAAAATAGTCCATAGCCATAAAAATCGTCTATTTCCGAGAGCCTCTCTGATGTCCAAATCTGAGTCCTAGCCACGAGGATTATCTTAAACAAATATGTAGTGTGGGTGAGCTTTTACAGACTCAGGGTGAGATCTGTTAGAGTATGCCCAAAGATCAATCATGAGATGTTTGTAATAACATACTTGATTTATCATGTTTATTA